>MJUU01057185.1:0-11121 GCA_002080025.1 Modiolus philippinarum | reverse complement strand
AAAAAAAAATCAATAAAAAAGTTACATGAAACAAAATAATTTTACACCTGAAAACACGCAAATTGAAGAAAAAAGTAAAGATTTAAATGCATAATTTGAGTATCTCCCTCATGCAAAGCTCTGTCCTTAGCTGAATTTGGCTTTACATTTAGATCATTTTGGTTATTTGTTCTCTGTCAGTTTTAAACATCTTTGAGTTTATGGTCTTCCAAACGTTTAGATTTTATCTGCACTGAAGAGACATAAGTTGTCGAAATGCTTATATGCAGAAAGTAAATTCACAGTAACTTCGGTATTTAGTTATTTGAATTAATAGATATTGTCCAACTTGTCGAACTTCAAATAATTCAAATAACATTACGCTTTAACTTATAACTTGTGTTCCTTTTCTTTTTGGGAGGGGTTCAAACTATTATTGGGGATAAATTTGTTTATGCAATCAAAATATTGAGTATTTACCAAATTTTGATATTGGCCGGAGTTACCTAGCTCCGACCAAAAAGATATGGCCATAATTTTTGTGCTAGTAAGAAGCAGTGTAACTGGAAAGTGGTTTTGTATGATGTCGGCACAGAACTTTGTTCTATTTCTGAAAAAAAAAGTGCGTGTAGACAGTTGTAAAACACGTTGTAAATAAAAATTTATTTCAAAATCCATGACCTTCATTTCTTTGCGGAAGCAATCAAAGGGTCATAAGATTAATTAATCTGGTTTAAACAACTACTCTGATTAACGACACGTGTCATGCCCCCAGGTGTAATAACCTACCTGGACAAATCCGTTTATTGTCACCTCGACGGAAGCATGAATTGCTGAATTATGTAATATTCTAAAAGATTTACCTTGATTTTCATATTAATTGCATTTTGTAATTTGATAGTTAATATAAATTTAATTTGAACATGCATATTCTCTCAGAACGGATACCTGTTTGAAATAAAAATGTTAAAATTCTATTTTTTAATCAATTTAATCACGATAAATGACCAACCGTTGCCCGCACAGGAAAAACCGACTCTACACCCTCTTAATGGCGGACGACTATGCGGCACCTGGTGGTCAAGTTCGATAACTCAGTAATCACTTATTTCTGAAAGCGTCTATTCTATGGATTATAATTTTCAAAATGGTGAGTTTAATATTTTGTATTTATGACTAGTTTATTTACTTTCAAATTGCATGACATTTGGAGTAAATGGAGTTGAATATGTGTACAAAAGGTTTGCACAAATTAAAGAAGTTTGTTAGAGAAATAAAACTCCTCCGAGTTTATTTAATTTGAAAAAACTAATTATTAGTTCATCAAGTCAAGTAACCGTAAAAGTTCCCGTTTATCCGGAGTGTGTTTTTTTGATGCAAGTAAACAAGATACCAACGTAGTCAGTTCCAATTTTAAGTAGCACAAAAATTATCCATATCGACTGTTTTTTTTTATATTTAATCACGTTTCTATATTTCCATATAACCCATTTTACCATAATAAGTATAGAATTGAAAATATTTTTTTCTACAAGCTTACGATCGTATATTCCTAGTATAATAGTTTCTTCATTTAAAGTGATATTGTTTACTTAAGCATTCAAACTGTTATACTGCTGAAAGGAACTATTTAGTTTTTCCCATATTCTTTTAGAAAATTTACAATTGCAGAAGAGATGTTCAAGAGATTCTATGTCCGTTTTACAGAAATGACATTTACTATTATTTGAGCGCCCCATTCTTTGTAACCTTTCCTCTGTATAAATAATGTTGTGTACTACTTTCCAGCTTAATTGATTTGCTTTCCTATTTGCAAAATTTTTGGATAAACTTCTCCAAATTTTACTCCAATCTAATTCTTGATTGAAACGTGTATGCCACTTTATAATACATAACGGGGTTATTTTTTCATTTATAAAATCCCGAATAAGTTTTAAGGATATCTTGCGGTTTTCGACTATTTTGTCTCGTTTGTCGAAAAACATTGATACATTTCTTAATGTATAAGGGCCATCAATATTCTCCATTTCGGGTATCATATTGTTACATAGAATATCTATAAATATTTGGGGTATTGCAGTTTTTATTCTTGACCACTCTGAAATCCAATTTCTTTTATCTCGGAGTTTGTTAAAAATATAATTACAGATTTAAAACACTTTTTTTCTTGATCCCAGATATCTTTTATTTTATGAATACCGCTTGTCGCAAAGCTCTGGAAAAACAGTGGTTTTCTTTTAAACTGTATTTTTGAACTACCAAACAGATTGTATTCTAACACTTCATCTTTTGTTCGCGGTTGCTGCATAGAAATGAACATCGACCACGATTTAATTAAATTCTGATAAAACTTTGGCAGATTTTCAATACATATACCATTTAGATCAGAACATTTTGACAGAAAATTTTTCGTATTAAATTTCTGATCATACTTTTTTAACCACCACTTACCAATAGAATGCATTTATCATTTTCTGCATTGAGTATTTTATGCATACTTTTGATTTGTTTTGATTTAACAAATGAATCAATATTAATCATTCCTAACCCACCTTTTGATATTGGTAAACAGCAAACGTCTCTTTTGACTTGATTAATTTTGCCCGCCCAAAGAAATGTCCAAACTAAATCATTTATTTCCTTTTTGAAGTTATCAGGTATTCCCCTCATTTCGATTTCATATCCTATTTGAGAAATAATGAGTGATTTAATGACAAGGACCTTCCCCTTATATGTCAAGTCTCGAGATTTCCAAACTTCTATACAAGCTTTGATTTTTTTAAATTTTTTCAATCCATATAGAATTAATGTCTACATTGTAGCCGTGAAAAACACCTAAAGCTTTAACGGGCTGTTGTGACCATTTTATATTTTTAAATCTTGGGATTTTTCGTTTCCACCTCCCCAAATATACGCCAACTGTTTTGCTTAAATTCATTTTTGCTCCCGATGCTTTTTCGTAAATTTCTAAGACTTTAAAGGTTTCTCCGATGGATTCTTCAGTTCGATTGAAAAATTGAGTGTCATCCGCAAACATGTTTATTTTAGCCTCAATGTTTTCATTTGACGGATGAGGTAATTTAATACCTTCAATTTTTGGGTTATTTCTGATTGTAGCTGCCATCGGCACCGCCTGTAAAATGTACAGCATCGGCGCGATTGGACAGCCTTGACGGATCGAGCGCGAAATGTTAATGTATTTTGATGCGAAACCATTTGTGAGAATACTAGTTTTTTGCGCTACAAAGTAACATTTTTACCCATGACCTAAAGTTAGTACCAAACCCAAATTTACCAAGACATGCATCTAACCATTCCCATTCAGTGTGATCAAACGATTTTTGTTGATCAAGAAAAATCACAGAACCTTGCTCGTTTTCTGTATCCGTATATTCAAAAATATCTTGAAGCAGTCTATTTGAATCAAATATATTTCGACCTTGTACAAAACATTTTTGATCCGAAGAAATTATTTTTGGAAGCACTAATTTAAGACGTTCTGCTAATATTTTTGAGCAAATTTTATAATCTGCATTCAGTAAAGTTATAGGTCTCCAGTTTTTGAGATCTTCTCTCTCCTCATTTTTATACATGAGAGTTATAATACCGAGACGTTGGGTATCTGACAAAGCAAATTCGGAAAATGCTTCTAATATGACGTCAGTCAGTTCTTTCCGTATTAAGTACCAAAACTTTTGATAAAATTCCGCCGTAATTCCATCTTCCCAGGGGATTTTTCTGTTTTCAATAATTTACTTCCCGATCACATGATTGCCTATCGTCTGCGTTAAATATTTCTGTAACGTTTCTAAGTAAATTTTCCCCTGCTTCCCTATTACATCCTCCCGATGTAAACAGTTGCTCAAAATTTTCAACTGTTCACCCAAAATGTCTTTTATGTCTTCTTTATATGTTCCATTTTCGGTTTTTATTTTACTCCACATTTTTTCCCGACCTCTTTTTTTCTCTAAGTTAAATAAATAACTTGTCGATTTCTCGCCCTTTTCATAACAGTTTATTTTTGATCTGATTCGTGCCGCCTCGCATTTTTTCGTATAATACTCATCGATATTTTGTTTTAGCATTCCGATTTCAAAATCATTTTTCTGGTAATTAACTAATAATTGTTCTAATTTATTTTCCCAATTCTTTATTTCATTGTCGCTTATTTTATTTTTTTTTTGCTATTCCAATTGGAATATCTTTTATTTCAACTTTTGTTATATCCCAAAATTCGCGTTTACTGTCAAAACTGTTTATGTTATATTTCCATGAATTCCAAAATGTTTCGAATGTTGCCTTAAATAAATCTGAAGTTAAAACCTCGTTACTCATTTTCCGATACCCCGGGCCTCTCTCTATTTCGTTAACCTTAAATGTAACCGTTACGCCATCATGATCACTAAACGGGTAGTACAATATTTTTGAACTGAATAGTCGGTAATCTATATTACTATTTGTAAACAAATAATCAATGCGTGAATTGGAGTTGCCTCTGGCGAAGGTAAATCGTTTTTTATCCGGGTATCTTTTTCTCCAAATATCAAATAAATCTGAGCGTTGAATAAAGCTCTGAAATTCTATTTTACCGATGTCATCCCTGTGCGAAATTGGTTTCTGATCTAATAATCTATTTAAAGAACAGTTTAAATCCCCTAAAACAAAATTAATAACATTCTCCCCATTATCAATATTCATATTACTAAAGAACCTATTCCTCTCTGCTCCGTTATTTGGTGCGTATATATTATATACACATATAATTTCATTCGTTTCGATCTCAAACTAGCACGAGAGTTCTCGTCCAATATCATCCCGTTTCTTTTCTTGTAAATTATATGGAAAACCGGACTTAAACAAAATTGCTACACCTCTCGAAGAAGATGTCCCGTTGCACCAGAAACTAGGACCGTCCCATTCTCCTTTCCACGCCGCTTCTATTTGATTTGTACAATGTGTCTCTTGTAGACAAATAATGTCAAATTTATGCTTTTTACACCAGTGAAATATTGCGTTACGTTTCGAGTTATCCCCCATGCCATTGGCATTTAAAGTAGCAAATTTTATAGACATATATTAAAATAAATTAAGAAAAAAAAATACATCAACGAGATTTTGTCATACAGAAATTGACAATGTGTAAAACTGAAAATCATTTTTGCAAATTTACATAAGTTTGTGTTTTTTTTTGTGTATGTGTGTTTTTTTTTATATATTTTTTTTAAGATAAAATACTATACAAGAATAACAATGTAACTACGTATCACAATAATAATAAAGTGAAATTCAGGCATACTGTCAGTACTATTGTTGTGCATAATTAATATCAGTTTACGTTGATTTTTGCATTTTCGGTGCATGTTTTTCTGCAGAACCCAGTGTAGATGTGTTGCTGCGATTTCTCTTTCGACTCTCTGGTGTCTGGTATTCAGCACCAAGATCAGTGTTTATAAATTCATTCATGGCAGAACAGTATCATTGAGTTGTTCAAAGATAAGTTGTGACAAAGACTTTAAATCAAATCAAGGTCATAATATCAGGATGCCATGGTCCGAGTGAGCGATACATTTTCTTGAGAACCGTTTGTTACTTAGTACTGAGATTAACATTTCTTTTGACTGTCTACTATATTCAAAGATCTTAAAACTGCTGGTCTAATTAGAAGCAAAATTAGTTATAGTGTTTTTAGACAGTCCCTTTCCAAATAAGGTATTCAACAGGTCCGTGCCTCAACAAAAATGGCTGCCAGATAGAAAATAATGTAACATTGGGCCATGTGCCAAGCAGATTAACAGATCTTCATAAACTAGTAGTCCAATTGGAACCAAACGTAGTCATAATGATCGTTGTATAATTCTTTCCGGCAGGTCCCTTACTTATCTAAGATGTCTGTCAGAGGGTAACATAATTAAGCGTTGGATAACATGGTAACAAATTCAATGATCTTCTAAGAGAGTCCAATTACAACCAAACTTAGTAAATATTTCCTTTAAATTACCTTCGTAAAAAACCTTAAATCTGATCCTTATCCCATATAGCCACCAGCGGGAAACATAGTTTAACATTGGAATCTATGCAAAACACATTTAAAGATATTTTTTTGAGAGTTTTCTAGTCTAATTAGAACTAAATTCAGTCCTAATTGTCTCTAGATAGTCTCTTCTAAAAGAGGTATCCCACAGGTCCATACCTTATCTAATATGGCAGCCATTCAAGAACATATTCAAACATTTGAACCCATGGAGAATTCATTTAGAGATCTCATGAGATATGCCAAGTCCAGTTTCAACTAACGTTAGTTACAATGGTCCTCAGATGGCCCCTTTCAAAAAGTATCCACAAGTCTCTACCGTATACAAGTTTGCCGCCAACGGGGATTAATATTAACCCCTATGAAAACACCTTCAAAGTTCTTCCCATTACCTTCAAATCATAAAAGGACCGAACATAGTCACAATGGTCCTTCCATGTTACTTGTTAAAAAAGGGTATCCGGTAGGTTTTAACCACACGGAAGAAGGCCACTAGCCGGGAATTAAAGGACACCTATGGAAACATATTCAATGATCTCAGAAATTACTTGTCCATTTAGGACAACATTTAAATACATTGGTCCTTAGGTGGTCCCTTCTGACGGAGGTATCCGGCAGATCCGTACCTCACCCAAAATAGCCGCATTCGGGGAACACATTTCAACATTTGACCCTATGACCCTAAAACAAATCTAGATCATCCTTGAAATAATCAAAACCAAACTTGGTCAAACAGGTACTTATAATAGATGTTCCTCTCAAAAATATCTGTACATCATGCAAGATGTTCATGCAGGGAACAGATTTTATGTTTACTTTCAGCGAACAGATAATCTCTGAAAGAATTTATCCAATCGGAACCAAGTCCCTGGGAGGTTAGGCAGGTGTGAATCTAATCTAAGGCAGTCACCAGCGGGGAACATTGTATTACATTGGACCCTACAGGAAATGGCATTCATCTACCTGTCAGCCATGGTCCTGGTGAGCGATACAGGCTTTGATTCAGGACCTAAATGTTGGTGTAGAATTATTTCATTTCTTCGGTATTGCAATAAGCTTCCTGAATTTAAATATTTATTCAGAGGAAGACGTAAGAGGTCTAAAGGGGTCAAATTTAATATTTTCTATGTGACTCGAACTTAATCCATACTTTCAGCTAAGATTTTAATAACCTAATTTCTTTATTTCATTTTTTGTAAATTTCCAAAAGCTTTAAAAGTCAAATTGTCTTTTGGAATCCTACCTGGAAACTATACGTTCATTGAAAATCTTACGGTGGCTTTGAGTTCTTATTACTCCCCTTTTGGTCGTTGTCTCTCAAACACATTCACCGTTTCCCCGTTTTCAAGAACAAAAGTCAAATAGACATATACACAAGGCCGGGGCAAAACTACTGGAAACATTGTCAACCAAAATGGACCTGCATTGGTACTGGCATCTAAAAACTTGTGTAATTCACCGGTTTTATGGCGCACCAAACCTTCCCTTCCATTGTGGTAGTGTCCGATAGCAACTCTACAGCAATTGCTATTGACATGTTCATCAAAGCATTCGAAAAAAAGAGATTGTGAAAGATCTTTTGGGTTTTCAATTTGGAAAATGTCATTTTCTGATTCCAGGACTAAACCAATTAAAATCCATGGTACATTTTACTTCTCTAACCCTCATGAAAGACCAAGGTGAAAGTTTGAAAAACATTTTTATTTCTTTGCACAAAGATATCCATAGGGAAAGTTTGTATCAAAAACATCGCCAAAGACAAATTGAAAATAAAAGTGATATACACGACAACATAGAAAACAAAAGCACCCAACAACAAAAATTGTCTACACACAATAATTCTGACTTTTCAAAAGAAATGGTGGGTTAACCGGTTTTATAACACGTCTAACTTTCTTTCCGTTATGGTAGTGTCCGATAGCAACTCGACAGCATTACTTGTTGTTGTAATATTTTATTGCCAAAAAGTGACAAAAGGATTGGACAACAAGTTGTCACAACTTATTCTAAGTCCTCTCCTTACATAGATATATTGCACATATAACAGCATGGCACGGTATATAAATATTGTTACAATATACAAAGAAAAACAACAAAACACAGGCAAAAAAGGCGATACTTCTTATAAATTTACATTACTATACCATTTAATTAAAAACGCTTAGTTTGACGAATATATGTGCGAATGTACTTGAAAATTTCTGAGTTTAAAATATCATTGTAGCCATCGCTTCCAAACAGTAATGTTTCTATATTGAAGTCATTTGGATTTCAACTGCCAACCAATAATATTATTTCGTTTTGGTAGAGTGGACATTCAAAAAAGTAATGGAAAACATCTTCATGTGCAGCACCACATCTGCATTTTGAGTCGTTCACTACATGAATACGAGAAAGGTCAGCATTTAATGAGCTACTTTGGTGTCTTATTATTGTATGCAAAACATTTAATTTCCTATCCCCTTCCCCATAATAATTTGGAGCTTTGAAGGATAAACTTATAATTTTATTTTTAAAGGAGGAGATAGTAGGAGAATTCCTGATAGATAAGTCCATACCATTCCAAAGAGATACCGTTGAAGGTATAAAAGAAAGTGACGAGGTTTTCAGTCGATCACATAGTTATTGCTATTACGAAAATTATAATCACTTACATCAGTCATAATCGACGGTTCGCAATTATATAGATATGGATGACATATTTTATTATGCATTTTATAAAACATACCGGTAGTCAATTTATGGTAGTTTCGCCTATTTTCCAAAGGCTCCCATCCCGTCTCGAAATACAAGACTTGTATATATTGTCAGGTCCGAAACCATTATTGCTGCTTCTAATTGAACTCTTTCTAATTTTTCTATTTCTTTTTCAAAACATCCTCCCAAGACTTCACATGCATATTCTAGAATTGGCTTATAAAAGTCAAATAAATAGTAGAAAGAGCATTTTTGTTAATATAAATTTCAATTTCCTAAGAACGCAAATTTGCTTGAGAGCTTTATTTTTAATCGTGTCAACATGGAAGGCTCATTTGGCATCAGATGAAAAATTTATCCCTAAGTGTTTATGATTTTCAACGATTTCAACTTGTACTCCATTAAACATTATATTAAGGTCAGGTACATGGGTATTAGAAATAACCAAAACTTTGGTTTTGTTTGGATTAAAATCTACCAAGCAAGTTTCAGCCCATTTGTTGAGAAAACTCAGATGACTATTTATTTCAGTTTCCATGATATTAAAATTTTGGCCCGAATAAGAAAGAGAAGTGTCATCTGCAAATAATCGTGCTATATTACCTAAATTACCAGCTATATCATTAATATATTATAAAAAGAATAAAGGTCCCAATACAGATTCTTGGGGAACTCCCGCTCTTCCTTTATCTGGGGCTGATGGTTCGTTGTTTACTACAACAAACTGATTTCTATCAATTAAACAATCTTTAATCCAATGGATCAATGTTTCTGATATTCCGTATGACTCTATTTTTTTATCAAACCTTTTTGCCAAATTCTATCAAAAGCTTTAGAAATATCGCAGAATATTTAGATGGTAGACTGCTTATTATCCAAATTTTGCAAATATTGTGATAAATTTATAGTAATTGATATTAGTTGAGTGACCTGGGAGAAAACCTGACTGATATTCATACAGTAAGGAATATTCTTTTAAATAATTATAAATATATTTGTAGACGACACGTTCCATTTCTTTTCCGACACAACTTCACAATGCTATTGGTCTATAATTTGAACATACATTTTTTGGAAACTGTCTTTGTTGGATAGAGGCATTAAATATAGTGCAAGGGGTTTGCAAACAGAATCCGCAGTAGCTTTTAACATTTGGTGACTGATAAAATCTTCACCAGAAGCTTTTCCTATCACTAAAATTTTTAATATATCATTAACATCTTTCTCTTGATAAATAATTTTGGACAAAGTAGCATCGGTTCAGATGAGAGAGTAGTCATCATCATTTACAGCAACTCGACTTTTATTTTATCGTCATAAATTAATTCAGAAGCTGATTGATCTGTTAAAGGAGGAACAAAGAAGTTAGTACCTGTACCTTTCATTAATTTCCTTATTAATGTCCTATATGATTTCGAATCCGTTTTGGACAGAGAATCTATCGTCTCATTTGCGCTTAAAAAGAATTGCTCACGTGCAAATTTTATCATGTTGTTTACCTTATTTCTCTGCGATTTATATTTTAGTAAAATAGATGCGGATGGATTTCCCCGGACTTGCTTATGAAGACGATCTCTAATACGCAATTCTTTTTGATCTCTGAATTGATCCACGGTTTATCACTTTGCTTAACTTGCACCATTTTTGTTGGAAGATGTTTGTTTACTAACTCAAGGTATTTGTGTGCAAATTTGTCAGCCATATCACTAGCATCTGTACAATTTGTAAGGGATGCATCCGACTGAAATGGAGAAATATCATTATTAAGCGCATTAAAATCTGCATTCTTGTACAGCCATACCTTTTGTTTATATGACTTTTTAATGGGTTGTGGGATTTTTAAATGTACAAGTGTAGCTTTGTGATCACTTATTTTTCTATCGATTTCAAGAACATCAGAGTCAATTATAATATCCTTATTTGACACGAAGACGGGGTCGAGTAAAGCTCCTAATCTTGTGGGTTCTTTGATTACGTTATTTAAATTATAGATTGAAACTATTTCAGAGAACCGATTATTTTGATTGCTTAACAAATCAACGTTTATATATCCAGTGATAATAACATTAGATGTACAATTAAAAGCTTGTTCGATTGAATTATTAAAATTACCCCAAAGCCAGGTGGTCTATATACCACATACAGCAATAATTTGAAGTTTGAAATACTAATCTCTAGCCATATCAATTCTCCTGCATCAAATTCTAGATCTTGCTTAAGTTGCACACAAATATCTTGAGATATATAGACTAAAATGCCAACCTAAAACAATTTCTATCTTTCCTAAAAATAGTATCAGAAAAGTCGTCGAGTAGAATGTCATTATCCTGAATACTATCGTCCAAGCGACTTTCAGTAATACAAACAATAGAATTAAAAAGACAATTGTTCAGAGAACAATTGCAAGGTCTTTC
>MJUU01057184.1:5891-19316 GCA_002080025.1 Modiolus philippinarum | reverse complement strand
GGTTGCGCATGCGCAGTGTTAACATGTTATACATCGACCACGTGACTTTCGCTTCCGGTCACGTGACTTTGGTCACGTGACTTCCGGTCTACGTCACTTCCGGTGACGTCACTTCCGGCTCCACCACGCTCCACCACGACAAATACGACTTTGTAACCACCTATATACTACTCATACTGCAACAAGAAACATCCAGTTGTATGAGTCATAGGGAACGCGTCTATTAGATTAGCTGGTCTAAGTCATACGGTTAGTTTGCATGAGTCATGTATCTGACTCGTGGGTTACGCATCCTTACCATATTAGGTCAGATGATCCGAGTCACGTGAGCCATGGGATACCGTTACGTCAGATTGGGGCGGTGTTTGACCTTATTTAGGTGCGCCACAGCTCCACAGTTTTTTTTTCTTTTTTTTGGGGGGGGGGGGGCTAAAAGATTACACTCCATACTACTCCTTGATGTATAAGTTTTTGAGACAGTAAGTTCGCTCCGTTGACAATCGCTATACAAACTACAGGCACGGCAATAGCGAATGAGTTGTGAAATGTACACGCCATATGCCGGAGATGTGAGAATATTACTGCTCAAAAACGGGAAGTTCATTTTTGGAAAGTCAAAATCATCAAGCTTGTCGTAAAGTTTTGTTTTCAGACGTCCAGAGGTGTCAATGTAGAGGTATGGGTCCAGGTTA
Organism: Modiolus philippinarum; assembly: GCA_002080025.1. Classification (NCBI taxonomy): domain Eukaryota; kingdom Metazoa; phylum Mollusca; class Bivalvia; order Mytilida; family Modiolidae; genus Modiolus; species Modiolus philippinarum. Next base: position 18,624 of record MJUU01057184.1, on the reverse strand, counting down.
TATGTTCAATGAAAGAACTTCATCTGTATAACGGACACTGAAATTAGAGGATTTGAATGGATATTATCATTATCAACTAGTTCCACTAAAATCTACCATGACCCATCTTTTAAATGACCTGTCTTATAACATTTCTCAAATGAATTAATAATGAAATTAATAACTTCATTCATATATCGTCTCAGAAAGTTGAAAAAAAAATTATCTACTCTTTCAATTCCATAATTCTGAGGCATGTCTTTTTAAACCTTGTTATCTTCTCTATATTCAAGACGTAAAAATCTGTCAATATTATCTATTGTCAATAATTCAACACACTGCAATTTGTTTTCACCAATTTTACTACATTATAAACAAAAACCCCTTGGATGAAGGTGTTAGGGTAGATTAACACACGAGGTAAAAATAATCACCCGAGACAACGTCGAGGGTGATAATTTTTCACCGAGTGTGTTAATCGAACTAACACCTTCATCCAAGGGCATTATGAATTTTATTATACTGAATGCTTAATGTACAGAATGAGTCCTCGGTGTACGTTATGATTGAAAATAATAATAATTATAATATTTTTATTTATGCAACATCAAAAACACATAAACAAATAATCAGTACTGTTGTACTATTGTATCGAACTGTGGCAAAATCGCTTTTAACTGCAATTTAATTTGTGACAATGTCCTTTTTCACACGATAAGGTCACTTTTATTTTACAACTGAATACATTTATAACTAAAACAGCTTTAATTATTGTTGTCAACAACAAAAGTGACGAGAAAATAAGAATCTGTATACATCGATGACGTCATCGATCGGAGAGGGTGTTAATTTAGATATTAACACATGTTGCTAACGATTAACACATGTTGCTAAGGATGGGCGTGGCTAATGAGACTGCTAAGGATGGGTGTGGCTAATGGGACTTTACTGAAAATTAACAAATACCGGTTATCCAATGAAATAACCGGATAATGTAAGAAATTTGCATAAAGTATAATAAATCACTTTACCATTATACAAATGGGATACAGTTTTCACAGATAACTAATGAAGGGGTATGGAGTAAATGCAAATGAGACAAAGTCTCTACAAATATATGGGAAAATTAAGCAGTGTAAAAACGCTTTAAGTGTTGTTCTTTATCTTGAAGTCACCATGAGGCCTTCAACAATGAGGTATGCTCATGGAAAATGAAAAAAGGGGAACAACAGGAATAATCTACAATGGCTTGAAAATACAATAACATGGTAGAATTTGCCAGGGAAAAATATAACTAAGGCAAAAGACGAACGTAAACAACGACAGGAACTCGGGACAGCCGGACTTGGTACCGGCACTAGCAAAAGCCAGTGGTAGGGTTAAACCGGTTTTGGGTACCCAAACCCCTTTTTATCTGGTCCGTCTTTATTCCAGAATGTTTTTGTTGTAAATAAATATTGTACCTTTTCTCTGTAACCAAGAAATTACATTTATATTTCTGAAAATTGTTAACATTCATCAAAGATAAACCAATATATTTCAAAGGGATTGCTATTTTTTCGCGTTGCAGACCTATTCAAGCATCATCAGATGCTACCAACACCTTACAGAAAAATACGAAGAATTCAGATGGGCACTTTGTAATGATTGTGTTGTCACTCAGATAGAATTTTGACGTTGTTAGCCATCACGAATCACGTGTCATTTCTACCCAGAACAAGCAAAAATCATTTGTGATATTGACCGTAGTGCTCTGGATGGGATCGACATCGACCACATTGCAGAAAATATTAACGTAAATGATCATTTGCATCTTTATATTCTATACCAAGATGTGTACTGGATTAGGATTTCATCGTACATGACACGTTGGTATCCATATCATAAAGGTCTTTCTTTGGTGGATATCTTCCATTTGTTTGTTGCCAGTTTGTCAGTGGTCCTTAAATGTGGAGGAAGCATTCAAATTTTAAAGACATGTCTAGTGGAAAGATTAATCCTTACTCCAAAACGCATCAAACCGTTAAGTGATTTGGAAAAATGTATACGACTTCCTTCCCTCTACCAATACATCGGCAAACGAATACCGAAACAAGAACGAGGAAAGGGGAAATTCTAAAATCATAAATCCAAAATCACGGCAAATCATAGCAACACGAATTGAGACAGTATGACAAAGACAAAACAAATAAACAAAAAAGAACAAGAACGTCACAAAACTAAAGCACTAGCAGTGTGAACCCTTATAAAAACTGAGGTAACATCAGGTGCTCCGGAAGGGTAAGCATGATCTGCTCCACGCGTGGCACCCGTCACACTGCCAGTGAAATGTCCGGTTTTGTCACTGTCGGTGTTAGTAAGTCCGGTAACAAACTCTGGATCTACCTAAAGATATCTGTTCTCAATTGTGAAACCGAAACACTGTAATGGTCTGTCAAATCGTGGTAACAATCATAAACAACTGTAATGACAATTGCAACAGTGACTGAACATACCCTTGATGTATAAGTTTTTGAGACAGTAATTTCGCTAAGGCATTCGGAAAAGTCGTTATACCAATCGAACTCCATCGGCAGCTGTGGAAGAAAGAACAAAAATAAATTTGAAAGGTAAAAAAATCTAGCTTATGTTGACTGGGCTAAGATATCAAGTAAAAGGAATATCTCTGTCGTATTATTAGTCAGACTATAAACAGTCGGTACTTCCAAAATCGAGTTCATTTCTGTTCGAATTTACTGACATGTATACATATCAGGTTTTCAAGGGATCAGAATTGAAGATACATTTCGAAACATGCATATCAAAATTAGATTATTATCTCCTGAGGAGGAGGCGATGGAGGAAGATGAGGAGGTTAGGAAAGCGAGGAAGAGAGGAGAGGATGAGTAGGAAGAAGGGGGATTTTAATTTCATCCTTTTACAGCGATCGTTAGTTGACCAACTTCTAGTGGAAATACCTCTGCAAAATTTTTAAAACATCGAGTTTACCTAGGAAATGTTCAGTATTTATTAATGAGTAGTAGAACTAAGTTATTACATAAACCTATAACATAAATTGTTATGCGTCAAACAAATGAGATGAAATACTATTCAACAACAATGTACAATTTTATGCAAAATTCTCAAACTATGGAAACGAAATGGTGGTAAATGGAACATTATCAGGATGGAAATGGTTTACAAGTACCTGCCCCGCAATGATGTTGCTAAGGTTTTCAACGAGGCACCCGATAAGAAAAAAGAAACAATACTCTGAGCATTCAGAAGATGCAAAAAATAAAATTTAAAAGAAGATTTGATTTAGCTTAACATTATAAAGATAGCGTATACATTTTCTTTTGCTTTTACATCAACTGTCTGAGGAATGGGCAAAAATGATAGAGGACAAGATGGAAAAATATATATTAGACGGATATGGTGAAAAAAGTGTTCCAAAGCAATTCATTGTTTTCTGATAGAAATCAGAAAGGAGCTCAGAAAGAAATATGTGAAATTGATTTTGAATTTGGGATGACTACTGAACGAACCATTACACCATGAAACCATGAAGTCAGTTTTCAAACGAAATGCAACCAAACAGCCCGTAAAACTATGAAGGATATTACAGACAAAAATGAATTGCCAGAACAGGACGAAGATGTAGTCGATTAAAAATGAAATTTAAAAAAAATTAACAGATTTGTAATATCGGAAAAGATAAGCTTAAAATACACACGCCGAACTAACCCAAAATTACATATTCCAAAGGCATGAAATATCTACAAGTATCTTCAATAGTATGGGATACTATAGATATGTAATAAGGGTTCCATATATATGCATCTTCACCAAACTAGATACCACTATTATTTTTGTAATTTTATATGGATACCACGTCTTATCGTTCGATTGATCTTTGATATTTTTTGCTTTATCAATACTATTTAAGAATTGAATGCATTATTTTGAAGTTTCATTGGGTTATGAAAGTTTTGACCGAAGCACATTTTTAACACGATCAACACTTTCATAATCCCTATGAAACTTCAACATAATTCATTAAATTCTTGATTACATTTTAACCGAAGTATAAAAAACACAATTCATTAACAGGAAAGAACATCATATACATTGAGATACTATTTTTACAAATTAATCCGCCACGTGAACATGTGGTCAAATGTGTTTCATGGGAATAGCAACTTCACATTAATGTGCCAAGTGATCGGTGTTCACCTATCAAATTGACGGAATTCAAATGAAGATGCATGAAATTTGAATCAAAGCTCCGATGGAGCTGAATCTCGAAGCCCTTGCAAAACTTTGTAGTCATCCAAAGAACTGCTGCATACGTCTGCATGTATTAAGTTATTCCGTAATACGTGAAAATAATCGGATGGTTTGATTTCGCATCTCGATTTCATTGCTTTAAATATATGCAATATAACACTGTCACAGGTAAACAAATGTTATTTTCATCTTTGACAAATTACTGCGCGACAGGTTCTTTGATCCGAGACGCAATATAAAAAAAAACGAGTAATTTGATAAACATGCATATTGTTTTCAAATTAGTAAAACAACACCGTATTCAAATAAAAAAAAAATGAAGAAATATATATACGATTTTGAAACAAACGTGTGCACTATATTTTATCAGAAACACGAAGACCATCTTTTAGAGCTGTTAATAGGCTTGACGCCTCACGTGGTTTTTTCTTGTCATATTAACATCTCTTAATTAGCCATTTCATGGCTTCGAGATAAAAATGAGAATATCACTTTTATCATTTCGTTGATGAATCATATTGTTGTGAGAATAATACTAGGAATAATAGTGAGGGTATCATTTTATACCGTAAGCTTCATTGATTCTACTGTTTTGAGAATAATGAAGTTGCATTTGAAACTATTTGCTTGATTGATTTTATTGTTTTGAGAACAATAATGATGAAATGACTTGATATTATATGCTTCATTGCTTCTATTGCTTTTAGAACAATACCTTGGCTCTGAAAACTTACTTCTCTGTTTGGAAAGAAAGGTAAGTGAGAACCGAACCGTCAATTCAAAACGAACAATCCAAGGACAATGGAAACATCAGAAAAAAAAAAAAAGAAAAAAAAAAACACACACAGAGACACAACATGGGTACGGCACAGAAAAGAAAAATGAAGACACACACACAAAGATGAACAACACGGACCCAATAAAAAACCATGGGTGAGATCAGGTGCACCGGTAGAGTTAGCATCTCCTGCTNGTCAAATCCGGTAGAGGAAACAACAATTAAGCTTTAGAGGGAAAGATCTGTTGTTATCTGGGAAACAGATATCCCATAGCGGTCCACAAGATGCTGATGTCGACCGTAAAACTTCTGGAGGGATGACTTCAAGTTTTGGGTAACTGTTCTCGTATCTAGCAATATATGATGATTTGAAATTACACCGGACTTTTCATTCACAGTGTGACGGGTGTCACAAAAGAAGCAGGTCATGCTTACTCTTTCGGGGCGCCTGATGACACTCCCGTTTTTAGGGTTCACATTGTTAGTGCTTTAGTATTTTTTTTTTATTCTATATTTTTTTTTTGCTTTTATTTTATGATCTGTCTGTTTCGTCATCGTCGTTTACGTTCTCTGTGTGTATATAATCCTTGTATTGCCATGTATTCTGGAAGTATGATATTGACTCTTTCTTCGGTATTCATTTTGAAATTTATTGACGAGCCCTTTCAAGATTTCAAATGTATGTGAATTTCAAAAGCTGACAGAATTTGCAATATCTTCCTTTTGTAATAAATGACTTACAAGATACGAATTTTGTAATGCTTGGTGTGACGCCTTATTATCAAAATGTATCTTGCCACTTTATATTTGTATTTTTGATGTGGTGAAATGATTCCGATACACTTCATAACAGAATCCAAAAAGTATCAATTGCAAAAAAAAAATAAATAAATAATAATAATAAAAACAAAAGATTTTATGCACTGTTCCAAAGAGAACACAGGAAAAATTTATGGAGTACCAACAAGCGTGGTATATCGATATTCTATCAAATAGCTTCATTGAATATCTATAAACCCATTCTTCATTGCGTAACATTTGTTGTCAAACAATCTAATATTTACTGTTTATTTCATAATTCTCTTTGATTATAACAACATTGATTCTTTCCTATCCATGGACAGACCCTTTTCTGTAACAATAGTCAAAGCAACATATATTTGATGCAGTGAATAATGTAACTGCTAAATAGAAAAGATTACTCAGTACATCAAATCATTGAACTATATAAAATATTTCAAATAAAAACCTTAATTTGACGAAAACAGGATATGAAGTAAGACACTGTCAATGGCATGCCATTCTTAAATTTTTCTGTCTTTTGTTAAAAGGATTATAAACAGCAATAACACATTGAATGCTTAAGCCTAGAAAAAAGAAAAACTGAAAAAAGATAGAATGCATGCATTATAATAAAAAAAAAACTTCCTTTAATTTCCAAAATAATTCTTTTTCAGATTATATTTAATACTTTTTCATTCAAGATTCTGAGATAACAAAGGATGGTTTAAAAAATGCTAGTTAAATTCATTGGATTATTTTGAAATAAGTTTAAAGAAGATTTCTCGGGAGCTGTAAGGTTAACAATAAGTAAGTAAGTAAGTAAGTAAGTAAGTAAACTTTATTTATAGTCTTCATACAATATATACATAGATAACAGTAACATGAGCTCTGTAGAGCTCTTTAAACGACTATGGATATTATAAAAAAAAAACAACAAAAGCACATGCAAGAACATGATAAATACACATAAAATACACAAAGAAAGACATCAGCAGCACATATATATATATGTGTGTAAAGTAAGTACATAGACAGCACAAAAGCAGGTTAAAAAGCACAAAGCATACAGCAAAGCACTAAAACAAGCATAATTGAGATAAAACACTAGCAGCATTTAACTAAAGCACTAAAAATTAAAAAAAAAAGCATATTTAGACGAAGCTGTGTAAAGGTTGAGACATTAGTCATGGGGTAGCAAGAATTAACGGCAAGCACTACAAAAACAATTTTCAGAAAAACACCATGTCGAAATAAAATTTTTAAACAGCCCAAAGGTTGATATATTCCTTGCCTCGTTAGGCAAGGAATTCCAGATTCTTGCTGCCTCATAACCAAAGCTTCTCTTACCATACCTTGTGGTCCTTGGATAGGGAAGGTCTGCTATTCCTTTATACCTAAAATTATAATTACTGTTTTTGAAATTAACCAAATCATGTAGAAATTTTGGGCCAGAATTATTAAGTATTTTGAATGTCTCCAAAGCCATTGTTCTCATTCTACGTACTTTAAGTGATGGTAATTTCGAATTTTCAAGTAAGGTATTATAAGAGCTTTTATAGTCGTCAAAAATGAATCTTAAAAGCACGTTCCTGTATTTTTTCGCTTTTTTGAGTATTGTATTCAGAGCAGAGGTGCCATACTAGAGGACAGTAACTGAGGTTTGACATGATAAATGAATGATAAATTGTTAGTTTTGAGTGTTTATTTAAGTGCGTCCCAATTCTTTTGAGTACGTTTAGTTGTCTAGCAGCTTTTTTACATATATTAGAAAGGTGGCTGTTAAAGTCCAATTTAAAGTCTATTAGTAATTTTACCTCATCTTCACATTTTATATTACTACCATTAAGATTAAAAGTTATGTTTTTAGAGTGAGTTTTTTGTCCAATAGCTATGGCTTGAAATTTTTCTGGGTTAGCCTGCATTTGATTAAAAGAGAACCAGTGTATAAGTGATTTACTATCTTCTTCTAATAACAATATCACGATATGGAGTAAATGCACATGAAAGTCTCTACAAATATAATTGAAACAACGCTTTTATTTTTCTTCTTCATCTAAAAGTCACCACGATGCCTTCAACAATGAGCTATGCTCATACGTACCTTATAGTAAGTTCAAGACAGCCCCTTGTACCGGCTTGAGCGGAATTCATTGCTAAATATCAAGGAAAGCTACATCCATGTATCCCTTTCGTCATAGATGCAGGTTGTCAACAAACATGAAATTCTTTGGAAAAAGAGAGTTTATTTCTTCCGTAAATGGCCAGTCCCGATGTTAGACGACCGAGTTAAGACGATATTTCATGCACTCGTATTAACTCGGTAAATAACCAATCAGAACTGTTTATTTTTATGAGCAAACAACAGTTACCATGACAAAACATCACAAATGACATGACGTCATAATTAAAAGTATGTTAACAGGGACGGATCATTGTTTCCACAGTTAAGGTTTCGGGATATTTAAAATCACATTTTACAGGATAAATAAATACTTACATTCGATCAAATACAAAGATCATAATATCTTTCACTCGTGTAAGAAATTATTCATCGTTTTCTCTCGTTTCGCTCGCTCCACTCGAGAAAAGATGGATTTCTTACATTCATGCAAGATACCTCAGCATTTGTTCTACTCTCATGTAAGAAGCTATAATAGGTCAAGTTAATTACGGCCCTCAAGCGTACTTTAAAGCATCAGTATGAAACGAATTGGTTCAACGGGTCATGTGTGTGTCACTTTAAAGTGTTATCTGACATACTTACTGTGCTGTCCAAATGAAATTATAAAAGTAGAAACAAAACACATATAAATAATAACTACGTGATAATGCTATTTTTTTTTTAGAATTGGGCATAGTGATATACTGATGTAGCAGTGATCGGAATCCGCCAGTGAATTGCTGAAGAGGTTAAATCGGCCATGTTAAAGTTACAATGAGGTAAGGTTTGGAGGTGCTATTTATGAACAGCAATGAAAAAATAAAGGGATATGGAGTAAATGTACATGGGACAAAATACCTATAAATACATGGTAAGATTAAGCAAATGGAACAGCGCTTTCATTGTTGTTCTTCATCTTAAAAGTCACCATGAGGCCTTCAACAAAGAGCAAACACTCCTACCTCATAGTAAGTTCAAGACGGCCACTAGCACCAGTTTGGGCGGAATTCACTTGCTAAATGTTGACCAACGCTACATCCATGTTTCCATTTTGTTATGGATGAGGGGCGTTAACAAGCATAACATACCGGGCAAAGTACTCTTAGAAATACTGTTATCCGTTGCCCATCAAAGGGACCAATAGACAATACAAAATATAAACGATCATAGGGCACTCATCGAGTTGATTGCAAGAAAACTTGGCAAGTTAAGTCGAGTGATGTGGGCAATATATTTACAAGTGCCAGAAAATTAGTTTAACAAGAAAACCAAATGTTGAATTTTCATAGTGCATTCATATGAGAAATTTTCACATGAACAAGGATACCATAACTGACAAAATAAAAACAGCATACACATCAAGCACGGGGAATCTTTTTAAGGACTCCACGCTGCACAAGAGACAAAATTCACCGTGACTGAACAAATAAAGGGATATGGAGAAAATGTACATGGGACAAAATCCCTATAAATACATGGTAAGATTAAGCAAATGTAACAACGCTTTCATTGTTGTTCTTCATCTTGAAGTTGGTATACAAATGGGCACGATTTTTGCTCCTATATTCCAAGACTTGATTTATATTCCTACGATAACAAATGAAAGGATCTAAATTTCATAAAATTTTGTTTAAAAATAAGGAGCATCTCCCTCATGCATAGCTCTGTCCCTCGCTGATTTTGGCTTTTCTATACATAAGTTGTCGACTGAATGCGCATATGCAGAAACTAAATTGACGGTAACTTCGTTATACTTTGTTATTCAGTAGATATTAGTCCCTTGTGGAAAAATTTGAAGATTTTCAAACCTTTCAATAACAATTGCTGTTGAATTGCTACCGGATATTACCGCAATAAAGGCGTGTTTGGCGCGACACAAAACCGGTTTAACTCCCATTTCTTTTGAAATACCTGTTCCAAGTCAGGACCATCGCAGTCTTCAATTTTCGAGTGAATTTCCGCTTGCTTTGTCTTTTTGCCTCTTGGACCTTCTGTTCGGTAAAGTTGTTATAACCCTCATTTACTCCTTGACTGCGATTGATGACAATCGTAATTTGCCGAATATTTTACGAAAGGATATGGAGTAAATGAACATGAGACCATAACACATATGTTTACTCCAACTTCAATAATTTTAATGTCTGATTCATTAAAGCAAAAAGATGAGTCTTGGACAAATACCACGGCAACCGTCTGAGTGGAGGGTAAAAAAAACATATACGTTTAGGCAAATACTATGGTAAAAATTAAAATCAAGTAGTGGTGTGCTAAAGTCAAGGGTATGCAAAAATACCATGGCTATTAACCAATCAGAATACAGCTTACTTACATAAGATGCAATTAAAAACTTAACACTCTGCAGATTCTCTGCAAAGTAGTGTGTGGAGGAAATTACATAAACATCGGCAAAATGACTGAATCGAGGATTCTATGGGTGCCTAGAATGAAACAGTTTTAAAGCAACGTCTGAAAAATAATAGACTAAAACCGTTGAATATCAGTCTACTTATAAAAACATTCATTTTATTGTCCTCTCCTTATAGTTCTCTCTTCCTGGTTATATTCATGTCTATAAATACAAATAACAAAAGACAGAAAAAAAGCTAAGAATGGCATGTCATTAACAGCATCGCTCTTATAAGTAAAAAAAGATTTCTATTCGAAAATTTGTATACGTTAAGATCAATGCTTTAATGTACTGTGCAAGGTTTACTATTTAACAATTAATTTAGTACATGCATCAATAAATTCGTTCTTTTGACAATTGTTCCAGGTGCATAACGTGTCTGGTCATGAACAGGATAAAATCAATGCCGTTTTAAATCAAATAGAACAAGAGCTGGCGCCGAATGGCAGCCTGATATACCCCCGCTCATTATACCCTGAATCAATGTGGCAAGTGAAAATTTAATTGTGTCGGGACACAGTACAAGTATGGACACAATACAAGTATAAAAACAATTATATAATCCTAGTAACCAACATTTTCAATGATAACTGTCTGCACAACAATTAAAACTGAATTACATTTTCAAAAAAAATTGTGATGAAAAATTCCATATATTGTACAACAATGAAAAACAATGACACCTCAGTAAACAGGAAATGCTTATAACCTAACCTTGAAATCCGAATACGCCATAGATTGGACCATAAAGAAGCTCTGTGCAAAACAACAATTGAATCAAACTTACAGTTTCAGAAAAAATTGTGACGAAAAATTCCATATATTGTACAACGATGAAAAACAATGACGTCTCATCAAACAGGAAGTGCTTACCGTGTAACCTTGAAATCCGAATACACGATAGATTGGACCATAAGGAAGCTCTGTGCATAACAACATTTGAATCCCTCTTACAGTTTCAGAAAAAAATGTGACGAAAAATTCCATATGCTGTACAACAATAAGAAAAACAATAAAGTCTCGGCAAACAGGAAGTACTTATGCTGTAACCTTGATATCTGTATATACTTATCAAACCATCATTAGAAAGTTTTTGCCAAAATATGATTTCATTCTGTAAAGTAGTTGCTGAGAAAAGTGTGGTTACGGACAGACGAACGAACGAACGAACGAACGGACGAACGAACAAACGAACGGAGGTAAACCAGTATACCCCCACTAATATGTAGCGGGTATAATTATGAAATAAGTATGGATGTTATAGGACAATAATTGTTTCGTAATATGAAGTTTGTAATATACATTTAGGAAATTTTAATGCCCTGCTACTTGTATTTATTGGACGAAAATTGTCATCTCAGTACTAAAATTTAGGACAAAACAAACGATTTTAATATCAAAATTATCAATTTCCCGAACATGGAAAGTAATATTTCAACTTCTGCTGCTGGAGTGTATGTTTCACGGTTTATTCATTAAGCGAGAGCAATCACAAATTATACAGACTCTCTCATTAGAAGAAGTTATTTTTGCGACCGCGCCTTATTAATCAAGGCTTCAAAAAAATTGTCTAATGCAAGCTTTAGATATCAGTCCCTTGTGGAAAAATTTGAAGATTCTGTCCAAACTGTGAGACTCTTTACTTGGTAAAGAAAATTTACAGTGACTTCGGTATTTTGTAAAAAAATTAGCACTGGGCCGATGCCTATGCTGGTGGACTGTTAGTCCCCGAAGGTATTGTAGCGTTCCGAGTGTTGGGAGATATGTGTCTAAGTTGATCCTCCTGAGTGGACACGCTTTGATTGATTAGTGGAGCTCCAATATATTACCTGAACACAGATAACAGGCCACGTACTATTATATTAATTAAAGTAGTTCGTGCACAAGTGTGCTTGATATTCTCGTTCCTCGGGAATTCTACTTAGTAGTGCCCTGGGATACTGTGCTCAGTATGTAGATACTAGTCTTGTTTGAAATAGCATAATTGCTAATGACGAAGGCTATCAAAAGTTAACAATTTATTACGTCTCTATAATAAACATTTTATATACACAACAATAAATTTATTTTATAATAAGGATTTCTGTGTTTTATTACCCTGCCCTAACCTAAAAGGAGAAAGAATATATATAGTGAATTCCGTCTGATACTTTGTTGATACTCGTGGTAGCTCTGGTACACAGCTAAATAAGGGAGAGCGGGCGAATTAAATACTATTATATTAAATCAATGTATCTCAAAACAAGTTATATTTAGTCAGTCTTAAATATTTCTGTACTGTCAGTAATTAATGTAAGTAATTAATATTATTACAGTAAAATATTTATTAGATCATTAAAGTCATGCTGTGTGTATA
>MJUU01057183.1:0-31431 GCA_002080025.1 Modiolus philippinarum | reverse complement strand
TTGTTTTCTGGAAGACGTTAATGAACCTCATTATATTTGATTTGTGATATTTCACTCCCGAAGCTTATATTCAGTTTTTACCCCATCTTTTAAATAAACAAATGATTTATCAAACAACTTAATTAAACATATTAATCATACAACATGTCCAATTCTGCATCATTATTACAGTATATATTTCTGACATTCCAGTTAATAAGAAGTTGAAAACGACACCAAAGTTTGAAGCAAGATCTAGAGTTGCTATATAGGTATTAATTTTAGGAAGCTGTCATCATTGATTTATGACATTTGTTGAAATATGCGGTATCCTCTGTCTTTTTTTATACCATAACATCTAACAATTTTGCCAAAGAACAACCACTTTTCATGTTATATTCTTAAAGCATGTACCTTTAAGGAATTAAGGACAAAAATTGAAAGAAATTGACATTACTCCTACACTCAATTATCAAAACTTGTGTTTTTCTAAACGAATCCTTTGAAAAGCCAAGAAACAACGGCAGTAGAATACAGAAGGAACAAGGGAAGTGATGATTACAAAAATCATGAAGTCCATAGACATAGCAAAAATGGTAACAGATAAAAACAAAGACAAAACAAGGACACGAGACAGCTAAAATGCACGGAAATAAAAATACGACATTAAAAACTTAGGCAACAATTGTGTGAACTTCCATTTAAACCGGGAGTGAAGTCAGGTGCTCCGTAAATAAGGGTAAGCATGTCCTGCTCCACTAGCGGCACCCGTCACACTATCAGTGAGTCAATTCAGGGTTGAGTCAAATCCGGTTATGTCAAATTCGTGAAGAAAATGTTAATCTTGCGGTAAAACTATATGTTACAAATATAGAATATACGAACATGACTTCAAATAGTAACGTTCATAAAGCAAAAGTTCATTGCTTTGGATAAATATTATACTTATTCTACATGCAGGGCTCTTATACATCAGGGCATTTCACATTCAAACTTCTATGGAAAATATCATTTACAAAGCACCTAATTTCAAATATTGCCCTTCCAAACTTATTAATCCGTTGAACAAACTTATGCATAAAGGATATAAATACAGAACTGTTGTTAAATCTTTACTTCTGGTTTTTGTTCGCAAAAATATTGATTATCTTCTAAATGCTTTACACCATAACTAAATTTAAACAGTATTAGCAGTATTTGACATTGCACAATATCATGTTCTTCTTTCATAATTGATGATGTTGTTATACGAAATCTATTTAGAAGTATTTCAATTGAAGTTTCATTTTTGAAAGAAGGCTTGATATCATAGTCAACGGAAATTATGTCTTTAGCTGGCTGTCAGTAACTGCGAGCATTTGTCCGGACAGTACCCGCGTGTATTGTCTTCATGTTTTATGTACTTCGTTGAAAGGGTACTCGTCTTGATAAGTTGGACTTTTTTCTAGTTTGATTTTTACTGTGAGTCTTTTTGTGTATTTATTTTTTAGCCATTCACCACACATAGGTGGGGGGTTTGATACGAGAAAACGAGTTTAACCCCACCGCAAATTTTGTGCCTGTCCCAAGTCAGGAATACGTTGGTCATTGGCTTGTGCTTGTCTTCTTATAAAATTTTAGTTTCTTGATATTTGGGTTATTGGATGTGGTTTGTTTCCATTGATTTATTCACTTTTTTACCTTTTTGGGCCATTTAGGACTTGCTATATGCTGTGAGGTTCCTCACTGTGTTGAAGACCGTAGGGTGACCCCTAGATGCTTTGTTTTGGGTCGTTTTAACCTGGATATGGGGTGTTGTCTCCTTGACATTTACCCCATTTACTTTCTTTTTCATATTAATGGATACCGAGGACAAATACCAGTATATTGTTGTAAATGTGTCCTCACTAGCTTCCACTAAGCAATTATATTTCCAAGTTTTTGTTTTCCTTTTTTAATCGTTTGCAAGGTGGCAATGGCCTCAATCTTTCTGGTAAATATACGCTGCATAAAAACTGGCGAACTGGGAAAGGATCACTGTATATCTGTAAAATGATTCTCTTACGCGTTACTTTTACGTGCGTTTTCCTCTTGAGACATTATACTGGGCTTGATGAATTATTTATATATACGTCTGAAAATCAGCCCAACATTGTTAGAGGAGGTATCACCCGGTTACCGAAAGCTATATTTTTACATAGCCTAGGTAGCCGCGTGGTCTAGGGCGCTGGACGTAGTGCAGGCGGTGTTGCCATAGATGTCACAACAGTGATGGTTCGAATCCCGGAGAGGGAACTACCAATGTACAGATCTAACAATGTTGGGCTGATTTTCAGACGTATATATAAATAATTCATCAAGCCCAGTATAATGTCTCAAGATATTATCCATTGGACAGGTATAGTATGAAGAGTTGTCACATACTTCAGACAACTATATATATATATATATATATATATATATAATCATAAATCGTTTTAAAATTTAGTTAATTAAGAGGAAGATACCTGTAGAACGCAGCGTTAACCATTGGCTCTTGTTCAATAATTCGTCAGAACCTTTACTTCTGGTTCTTGTCCAGTAATTCGTCAAAAGCTTAACCCCTCGTTCTTGTTCAGTAATTTTCCAGAAGCTTTACGCCTGGTTCCTGTTCAATAATTCTTCAGAAGCTTAAACCCTGGTCTTGTTCAGTTATTCCTCAGAAGCTTATCCTTTGGTTTTTTGCTCAGCAATTCTTCCGAAGCTTAACCCCGGTTCTTGTTCATTAATTCCCCAGAAGCTTTACTGCTGGTTCTTGTTAAGAAATTCGCCAGAAACTTAACCAGTGGTTCTTGTTCAATAAATCATCAGAAGCTTAAGCTCTGGTTCTTGTTAAGTAATTCTCCAGAAGCTTATAATTAACCCCTTGGTTTTGTTCAATAATTCGTCGAAAGCTGAACCCCTGGTTCATGTTCAATAATTCTCTTGAAGCTTTATCCCTGGTTCGTGTTCAACAATTCGTGTGAAATGTTATCTCTGTTTTTTGTTCAAAAATTTGTCAAAAGCTTTCCCCCTGGTTCTTGTTCAAGAATGCATAATAAAATTTAAATTTACCAATGATTTCTTATCACTAATCCGTCAGCAGCTTAACCCTATGTGCATTGAAGCCATTCAGATCCCAGTGATCCTTTTAACATAATTCATTACTGCTGCCTTTTAGAACAGAACAACGGATGACATTAACTGATTACACACATGTTTTCCATAAATTGTTCAACGTAATCAACGCATAGAAGGTGTTAAACATTTTATGTACCTTTAAGGTTCAATTTTATATTTTGTTGGGAGTAAATTATATATCACGTTTGAAGCAAACCGGATTCTAATCATGATAATGGATTTTTTATTTCGACAATTATTTTAGTTCTCCTTAAAAATAAACTGGAATTATAGTTCTTTTAGCAAATTGAGAGATTATCCTATTTTCTAATTTCAACGCTCACTTACAGATTAGTTATAGATATCTATAACTTCAGTGATTTAATGTAAACATTTTATTTGCTTATATGTATCACCAATAAATTTATTTGTAATAAATTGCATTTAGAAAGATCAAAATTCGAAAAGAAGATATGGATCTTAAAAACAATTTTACCAAAGTTGCACAAATGCCCATACAAACAACGTTACGTCGCTGGATCTGCAACATATTCCACAAAACCTCTTTCAACGCTTTTAACCTCCATCTTGACAGCAATAAAAGAGTGCCTTCAAAAATACTGTGATACTAGCTTTTCAAGAAGTGATGTAAATGAAATGCGTATATTAAAAAACTCTTTTGACTTCTCCACAATTTCCACTACCATTTCTCAAGAACAACTAGAATCTCGACTGAAAGATTTAATTCATAGATGTTTCTCCAGGAAGAACGGAGAACGAAGATCTAAGTACATTGTTATAATCTGAGAACAAGAATACTTTGTGAAATACACTAGGAATAAAAAAATAAACAGAGGAAGAAGTGATTAAAATGACTGAGTTTCTGATCGACAATATATTTGTCCAGTGCAGAGGACTTTTTTTTCAACAGACTATCGGAATTCCAATTTGTACAAACTGTTTCTCCACTCATATGAGGCTGGATTCATCGAAGGGCTTCTTCAAACCAAAGATGATAAACTTGCCCAGTCCTTTAATTTCAGCTTCCATTATATAGATGATATCTTATCATTAAAAAAGAAACCCTCGGTTTATTGATTTTCTTCATCTTATCTATCCAAAAGAGCTTAAAATTAAAGATACTGCAGATAATGTCACAACAGCCTCGTTCCTTGACCTTCATCTTGAAATTGACAACAGAGGTGGCTGTATGAAAAACGCGATGACCTCAGTCTTCCAAAAGCCAACTTCCTTTTTTGTAGTAACATTCCAAAAGCGCCAGCATATGGAGTTTACATCTCCCAACTTATTCGCTACTTAAGAGCTTGTGGTCTATACAATGACTAACGTGATAGAGATCGGTTACTAACAAATAGGCTACTTAAGCAAGGATATGCGACCCATAACTTGAAGACATCACTACACAAGTTTTACGGTCGACATGACGATCTTGTGGACCCATATGGGATATATGCTTCCAAGATGCCAACATATATTTCTCTTTACAGCTAAAGTTTGCTTTTCCTCTTCCGGATTTACTTTACTACCGAACTGACATGGTCAACAAGACTGGTGTATTATAAGAAGCAGGAGATCCTTACTCTACCGATGCACCTGAAATCATCCATGTTTTTTTTATTGGGTCCGTCTTGTTCATCTTTATATGTATTTGTGTCTTCATTTTTTAACCGGGATTTCATTTGAAAAAAATCCGGTTATGAGAAAGGTGAAAATGGCGGGTGGCTCCAAAATGGGTACCCCAACAACTGACCGAAGCAAATCTCCTACAGTTTTTGAGATGGGAAATTGTCCTTTTGCAGATCATTTGAACACATATCAAAGGTGTGCATATAATTGTTTTTGTTTTTTGTTTTTGTTTTTCCCCCATAAATTACCAGTTGTTGAACTTAGTCATTTTTACATCAAATTCTTCCCTATATGGTACCCGATGTGTCCGGAGCAAATCTCCTATAATTTTGAGGTAGAAAGTTTATATTTTGCAGATCATTTGTATATCAGAGGTGCGCATGTATTTTATTATGATTTTTGATTATTTATCCCAAAATAACCAGTTGCTGAACTTATTAATTTTTACATCATATATCTCCCTACAGGGCACCCCATTTGTCCGGGAAAAATGTCCTACAGTTTTTATGATGTTTTAAGGTTAATATATTTGATATACATCAAAAATCTGCCAACAGAGTATCCCATTTGTGACATTTGTCCGCAGTCTTTGAGATAGAAATTTAATATTTTGCAGATCATTTGAAGACATATCAGATGTGTGCATGTTTCATTTAGATTTAATCATATATGCATAAATAACAAGTGGTTGAACTTAGTCATTAGATAAGTGCCAACAGGGTACCCTTTCTGTCAGGAGCAGAACTTTCAAGAATGGATTAGTTCAAAGGAATGTTAAGCATTGCAGATTAGTTCCAAGGAATGTTAAGCATTGCAGATTAAAAAAGTGTACATTTCTGATAATCACGGTTGACAAATATGTAAAAAAATACTGTCCATGTAAAAGAAATCCCAGTTTGTTTACATTGACAGCTTTCCTCTTGTTCTTTGTTGTGCCGTACTAATGTTATGTCTTTGTTT
This sequence comes from Modiolus philippinarum, assembly GCA_002080025.1. Lineage (NCBI taxonomy): Eukaryota > Metazoa > Mollusca > Bivalvia > Mytilida > Modiolidae > Modiolus > Modiolus philippinarum. Next base: position 25,728 of record MJUU01057183.1, on the reverse strand, counting down.
TTCCGATGTGTCCATTGTCCTTGCTTGGATTCTTCGTTTTAGACTGACGGTTCGATTCTCTTTTACTTTTCAAGGCTAAACTGCTTATACAAGATCAAGGAAAAGAATTACTCAAAAAAGAATTTCCAAAATTTCTATATATCCTGTCAAATTTTTAAGAAAATGTTAGCACAAAACCTTTCTTCAAATTGTTGAGATAGTATTAGTTTTGTGGCATTTTTATAAAGATATGTCAAATAGACCCGAAGCTTGTGACTCCCAAGATTGTTAGATAGGACAATACATTAATGACTATTCCAAGATAATTCTGTTAACTGGACAAGACTAACCAGTGAAACCAGTGCAACTTATCTCTTCAAATTGCATACTTTTGTGAACTTAGGTAATAAACCAAGACGGCCAACCCACCACGTTGAAACCAATCTGAAGAACATGAACAGTATTTATTTCCTACTGAGTGTTTAGACATGAACAAAAAGATGAGAAAGGAACCAATCTAGATGACAAATAGACGATTTTCATATTTACGGGATGACCGCCATTTTAGCATGTTTTTCAAAGGGACGTTACTCGCTAACACCCGACAACCTGGTTTTCGGTCTCATTAGGTATAGGAAGATCAGTAAATATTTACTTTCGACACAAATAAGATTTTCACTTTAGTAAGTACCCAAATAATTTGAAATAATTTTTTAAAAGACAATCAAGATATTACCCCTACCCTACTAATCGATGTCTTCATATTTGAACTTTACTGCTGCCCCTTGTTACTATGGAACCGTAAACCAGACTGTCGGGACAGTAGGTTACTTCCCTTTGTTGAAAACATTATAAAAACGGAGTCCGAGTCGGGACAAAAAATGGATATGAAAATGGTCTATTGAGAATGCCTTAAAACATACAAAAATGCCTAAGTTGCATAACAAAAAGCAAATTTTGTAATGCTGTACACGTGTTTCTAGCAATAACCTATCATCAGCGGCATTAGAATCAAGTAATATTGAAAGACGTTATCCAAAATATAGTAAGACAAAAGTATTCATTACAAATAATATAGAAATAGGAAGCCAAATCCCGTACCAACGTCACCTAGTGCAATACAAACTGGATGTTCATAAAGCTAATTGTTGTGGAGTTTTCGCGCACAAAATTCTTAAAAGGAAACTGGTTCGCGCAATAAACTTTCAAGTCAACAAGATTGTCATAAACAAATAAGAAAACACAATAAACAGCAACTGTAAGACGCAAGCCTTAAAAAATACCATGAAAAGAAAATGGGAACGAATCCTGAAAACAACCAAGCATCAAGAATGCTGATATTAACGTTTTTAGGGGTGTATCATCGAACAAGAAAATTGCAGCAGAGCTGCGAGAGAGGGTTAATTTGATAATTTGAGACATGTGAAACTTTAAATTCTCCAATAAATATATAAAGCAGTGGAAATATTTATATTTGGCCCTCCCCCATATTTATGTTTTCACATCAATGGTCATCATTGTATCAATTATTATTTCATTGATTATATAGCGAATCGTGAGACTTGACAGCTGTGCTCAAGTTTCCTAAATATACACTCTTAAATTCATAGTAAAATATTCTAATTCACACCTAGTCTGATTATTTTATAATTAGCGATCCAAACATATACATTTCACCAGTTTATGCTATTTCTGAATGCATTGCAATCTCAACAGCACTTCTGTAGTTGTCGACCCTTGAAGTGCAGTTGTACATATTTCCGGTGTTGTGTAGCAGACGCTTAGTTGTTTTCATTTGAAGATTGACGATTTTCACATTAATTTGAGCATTATTATGTTTTAAAGCGTAATGCCATTTCATTTTGAGTTTTCAGTCAAATATTCACGCCAGTAGGCTACCGGTATCAACTATAGCCTTGGCCTAAGGCAAGGAAAAGGAAATATCTAACTTCAAGGTAAGACATCTTTATTTACGTTGTCATGATATCTACGTCCGCCGTTTTCATGCATATCATGATACTTGAGGGGTGCGTTGCTATGGGCTTTCTCATTACGTGCCTTCGGCACGTCAACTGTATTCATTGTTTGCTATTAGGCATAATGTCCGTGCCTTCAAAACGACAGTTTTATCCTTATCCTAGTGGTCGTGCCTTCGGCACGTCTTTAAATTGACTCATATGGGTCTACTTGGGTGAAATATTTTTCTACGGACACCTGATGTTTGCCATAGGTACAGAATGGCACGAACGCGTTGTCATGGGAACCACACTATCTGTGTTATTTATTCTCTATTTATGTTGGTTGTGGTCGTGCCTGTGCCTATGGCACGACAGTTGTATCAATTTGTTTAAATTATCTGTGCCTTCGGCACGACATTTACTTCCATAATCATTAATTTACACATACGAAACTGCCCATCTAGTGTGATTTTGTGTCGTCTCGTGTGATCTCGTGTTGTGTCGTGTGATCTCGTGTTCGAAAATAAAGTATACAGACCAGTTTTCTGTTTGTTGATACGGTCGTGCCTTCGGCACGAAGCATAAAAATAAATTGTTTTATACTATTTATTCATCATTTAGTATCCGTTTGGGTGTGGTCCCGCCTTCGGCGCGACATTCGATTTCAGTTTCGAAACCTCGTATACAGCTTTAGCTCCTCCCACTTCCGCTTCAGGACGAAAAGTGTTTACAAGTACCAACCATGTTCGCTTCGCTCACCCCATGGTTGGTAAAAAAAAGAAAGTAAGAGAAGATAACGATTCTTCAGCAAAGTACCACTATATAGTATTTTACCGACAAGTCCCAACATCATCTACTTGCGATTCTTCTTTCATAAAGACTTAGACAACAAGTCATCGTTTTCGTCTGATAATTCACGTCTTTAATTAACAGTCGGTCACAAACCAGAGTAGGAACACTACTAGGGCAACAAAACCAAAGTCATTACTCTTGGAATGCTTCTACCTTGAATTGTAATATCGAAAATAAATGAATAGGACCAAAAAACCGATCTCCGATGATATTGCACATGCATGGGAAACTTAAACAAACACTCCAATATCACATATTTTCGTGAACACTCTAAAAGAAACAGTGACTAGATTTGCATGTAATGTAAATAACATTATACCGATATTGCTGTTAATTTGGATTCTGTATATGCGCATTTCGACTACTTATGTCTCTTCAGTGTATCAAAATATGGGAAATCCATATACCGAAATTTGGTAAAGACTGATACAGAACAAATTACCAATAATATCTGAACAGAAAAGCCAAAATGAGCGAAGGACAGAGCTATGCAAGAGGGAGATATTACTTAGTTTTGAACAAAATTTTGTTAAATTTAGATATTACAAGTTTCCAAATACAATCGGTTTTCAGGCCAGCAAAGAAGTACTGGCTACTGGGTTAGTGAATACCCTCGGGTACTAACAGTCCACCAGCAAAGGCATCTGCCAAGTGGTAATAAATAACATAATACCGAAGTTGCTATTAATTTGGATTCTGCATATGCGCATCTCGACAACTTATGTCTCCTAAGTCAAAATATTGGAAATCCATATACCGAAATATGTGTAAAGACTGATAGAGAATAAATTACCAATAAGATCTAAACAGAAAAGCCAAAATCAGCAAGTGAAAACCGAACTATCAGTCGAAAAAAGAACAGTCAAGGAACAACGGTAACATCGAAAACATCAAGAATCGAGGACACAACATGAGAACGGGACAGACAAGAAACATGAAGACTTTTATACAGATGAACAACATGGATCCAATAAAAACTAAGGTTGAGATCAGTTACGCCTGTAGAGTAAGCATCTCTTGCTTCTTATAAAACAGCCGTCGTGTTGAACACGTAAATTCCGGCAGCAAGTTTGAATCTGGTGGAGAAAAAAACTCTAGCTGTAAAGGAGAAGAAATGTTGTCATCTAGGAAACAGATATCCGCTGGCGGTCCACAAGATCGTGATGTCGACCGTAAAACTCCTGTAGAGATGACTTCAAGTTATAGGTATCATACTCTTGCTTAAGTAGCCTATTTGTAAGCAACGGAACTCTATCAAGGTATTCACGGTATCGACCGAAAGCCTTTGAGTAGCGGGCTTTTCAGCAAAAATGATAGCTACTATTATACAATTAATAAAGACGGAAATTAGAGCACGATGGGCCATAGAGCACGTGGAGATCGATAAGTATAATTTATCTTTGATGAACCGAAAAGAATCTACATTTATGTTGTAAATATATCACTGCCAATAGACGTTAACCATGACGACGGACTTTCTTCTTTTTCAGTGGGTAAAAGAAGTTTTTTTTCCCATATTTTTGAAAGATACATAAAAAGATTTTGGGAATCTTCTACTTCATAAGCTTGCTTTGATCAGTGTCGAAGTTATGGCAGCGCAACCATCTTCAAAGAATTAGACTTGAACATTATTTATAAACCATAACCATTAGCGTTTATAAAGACCAATTCTTATTTCAGGCATCAACGATTGATAATCAAATTACTCAAATGTTGACACTTTTTTCGATCAACAGTATCATTGAACTTATTAGATCCAGGCTTTCGTGATTATTTTGGGAAAATTTCTTTGACAATTAATATCGCAAACAGAACACCAAGACCAACCAATTTCCAGCAATATTGAACATGAATGGAAACATTTGTTAGACACGCTAAAAAGATGGATACCTTATAAATATTACGTACCTACGTGATAAATATAGAATGGAAACAATTACTAGATTTGCATAAATCCGGAGACTTCAAAGTAATTGAATAAACTGCCGTATACTTTCGCACAGATAATAAGACACAAAGCAGATCTTTGAAGTAATAATTGCACAATATACCATAGAACATATGGATATCATATTAGATGCAATTAAATACTTGTGTTTCAACGAAAAGATTCTACATTTATGTTGCACAAAGATTAATACGAATATAAAAATCATGTGTTTCGAAACAATAGGAATACCCTGATGGATATAAATCCACTTATGAAGTAATGAAATCGGTACAAGCTTGTGAAAGAAAAATCTAGGACCAAAACAACTAATAGTTTCTAGAATCGATCAAAAATTTACAAGAAAAAAAATCACTCGCTAATTCAAAGAGACATGGATCAAAAGATCAGGTACATAATCCAAAATTCAAAGTTGATTTGAAAAAGAAATAGTTAAAATGAATTTGTTATGTATTTTCACATTTTTTTAAATAATAGAAATCAGTGCATGCGTTAGCTTATTTATTTCAAGTTTTATTCCTTCCTTTTTTTCAAATATATTCAACAACACTGTTAATCTTATATACAGACATATCTATTTTTTTACAATTACACAATAAATATTTATTGATATCTATTGATTATTTAAAATAACAAATAATTTGTCTTTCTTTGACTATTAATTACGAAAGCCTATTGGGACCACATAACTAAATCTTTTTTAAGAGGCGTAATTACGCTAAACAAGGCTTTATAACGCGAAACAAAGGCGTTACAATGCCTTTCAAACATGCAAAAAAAGACACATTACGCCTTTAAAAAGCCAAATTAATGCTTTAAAAGGGGTTTTCACGCTAAAATCGGCGTTATAACGTCAAAAAAAGGCGTAATTACGCTAAACAAGGCTTCATAACGCGAAACAATGCCTTTCAAACATGCGGAAAAAAGACGCATTAACGCCTTTAAAAAGGCAAAATAATGCTTAAAAAGGCGTTTTAACGCTAAAATCGGCGTCATAACGTCAAAAAAAGGCGTAATAACACGATCAAAGGCGTAATAAAGTTAAAACACCTTCTTAGAGGCGTGATAACGCGAAAAGGGGCGTTATAACGCTTTTTTCAAAGTTGTAAAAGTTCGTGGCTATTGTCGTTGGAATCATCCGTCCGTCAAGCCATTTTTGTTGAAAACTAAGGAGTATCTCCCTTATGCAAAGCTCTGTCCTTAGATGATTTTGGCTTTACTTTTAGATCATATTGGATATTTGTTCTCTATCAGTTTTGAACATCTTTGAGTTTATGGTCTTCCAAACGTTTAGATTTTATTTGCACTGAAGAGACATAAGTTGTCGAAATGCGCATATGCAGAATTTAAATTCACAGTAACTTCGGTATTTAGTCATTTGTCAAGTTTTCTTGTCAATCGAAATTCTTCTGCATTTCTGGATTTGGGACTTCAAAGCTGTTGTTGCGTTGTTGTTCATAGTCTGTAAATGTGCATTGAGTTTTCGATATTGGTCTTGGTGCAAGAGGTCCCACAATGTCAATTTTTACACTTTTGTTATGCGGTGCAAACTCGTCCCACAGTCTTTGATAAAGGGATTTGATATTGCTGTAGAATTTTCGCATGAAGTCTGTTGATATACAATATTTAAATTCGTGTTCCAGGTGGAATTTTGATTCTGTTACAAACTTTAGTGCAAAGGAATATAATTAACTTAACATTTATTTTAGGACCTCCTCCCTTTCCCAATTCACTGGCTTTCCGCCTGTTATTTTCGTCATTGTCTAACCATATTTAGCGTTACAATCATAAGTGCATTTTCCCAGTAGTTTCATAGGAGAAGATATTTGAATAAATAATTACGCCGGACTAACGGACGACAGACTCAAGGTAATGGCAAAAACTCACCTTAGCTATAGCCAGGTGAGCTAGGAAAGTTAGTCTGGGCCGTTTATTTGAGTCTGTCGCCTGCCATCCGTATGTTAGCTTTTCAAATATAGACCATCTACCCTGCATTTGCTGAACACATCAAGTGAACCCATACAATAAAGTACTGGATAGGCAGTAAGTGAATTGGTGTATCTGGTCTCTGAGTACATGGAAGTTATTTTAGTTTTAAGCAAACAAAAAACTTAAATATATAAAGGTACCTTTTGTGGGGAAAGAGGGAAGGGAAAACATTAAATAGTTCTTGAGTTATATAACATTATACATGTAATGCACTAATGTTTGTAATGGCTGACATCGAAAATACAGACGGAAAAACAATGATCTACTGGTAGAAAGAATAGCAACATCATGAAAGGATTGGGAGCAGGAGCCTTAAATAATTGTTCCGTTTATGGTATATTCTATCGCAGGTAAGTTTGTAAATTCTAATTGGAACGGGAACCAAAAACTGTATATCTACAGACTTCGAGGGAAAATTCTACAGCAATATCAAATCCTTATATCAAAGAATGTAGGATGAGTTCGCGTCGCTTGACAAATATGTCACAATCGACATCTTGGGGCCTCTTGTTTGAACCAAGACCATTATCAAAAACTTAATGCACATCTATAGACTATGAGCAACAATTCTAAAATATAATTGAAAGCCTAAATCCAGAAATGCAGTATGAATTCGGTTAGCAAGAAAACATGACAAACGGACAGAAAGATGGAAAATGCCAACGACAATAACCATTCCAAAAGTTTTTAGAACCTCAAACAGGGTCATAACGCCTTTTTCGCGTTATTACGCTTTGTGAAAAGGCGTTACAACGCGTTTTTTTTTCTGCGTTATTATGCCTCTTGAAATGGCGTTATAACTCCTTTTATTTGCGTTGTAACGCCTTGTTTAGCACCACTTTGCCTTTATAACGCCTTGAGATGCGTTAATATACATTGTTTATATGCGCTGAAACGCCTTGTCTGGCGTTTTTTGCGACATAACGCCTTTTTGCGTTATTATGCCTTTTCAAAATGCATAACTCCTTTTTTCTTAAAGGCGTAATGACGCGAAAAAAAGGAGTAATGCATTTTTAAACGGCATAATAACGCAAAAAAGGCATTATTACATCGTTTGGAAGCGCCTTTTTTCGCGTTGTAGCCCCTCTTTAAGCACTGTAACGCATTGTATAGCGTTATTTCACCTCTCTAACGCCTTTTTGCGTAAACTTATTCGTTCTCTGCATTATAATGCCTTAAAAAAAGCTTTTTTAAAGGCATTATAACGCCCTTTTTGGTCCCAATATGCTTTTGTATATTACATACTATTAAAAGTGTTTTCAGTAGAATTTTTTTTATTGGAAACGGATTAATACAAGTTTTTCAAACTTGTCTCCGAATCAAAATAGAAAATTTACATGTTTTGTCGTATTCTATTATAGTACAAGTATAAGCTTTTCAAAAAAGCTCGCTGCTTTTCAGCATTTAATCTTTTTCCTTTAATTAAAGCATTGTTTATAATTGTTTAGAGGAGTTCCCAATATCTACATATTTTTGTATGTTAAATATTAGAGACAGTTGATTTATGCTATGAAATATTATCTCTACCTTGTGCAAAGAACAACGGCAGTAGAATACCGAAGGAACAAAGCACAAGATTACACAAATCAAAGTCCAGAGACAAGGCAAAAGCAAGAGACCAGAAGACGGAAGACCAAAGAAACCACATGCCCACAAAACACACGAACATTACATATACAACACAAAAAACTAAAGCACTAACAGTGTGAACTCTCAAAAAACAGTGACATCAGGTGTTCCGGAAGGGTAAGCATGTCCTGCTCTGTATACAGCACCCGTCACAAGGTCAGTGAGGCATATGTTTTAAAAGATCTGTTTAGTTACTGATTGGTTATTGTCATTTCTAACCCTGAGACAAAACCAATTGATAACCATGGTACGTATAACTTCTCTAACCCTCAAACAGTACCAAGGTGAAATTTTGAAAATTTTGGAAAGCTTTTGTTAGCACTTAGGTATTCAAACATCGACAGGGACAAATCGGTACCACAAATATCACTGACGAAGACAAAACTAAAATTTAAAAAGACAACACAAAAAACTAAAGTACTGACAGTGTGAACTCTCATAAAAACCGAGAGCGAAATCAGGTGGTCCGGAAAGGTAAGAATTGTCGTAATGATACTTTAAAGCCTGTACTTTCACTATTAATAAATTCTAGACACTTGTCCGATTCGGCCCTATTTTCTACCAACTCGCCCAATCGATAACAGAATTACCAACTCGTCCCACCGTAGATTCACGTCCCATTAACTCGTTTTATCCTATAAGATACAACTTCAGTGTTTATTTGAAAACTTTCAAACAGGTATTGATTAAAACTGGTTTTTAGAAGTTGAAATAGCGTTTTTTTCGTAATAACTTAGATTGGTTTGTTAGATTTAGATTTGGGGTATGTATTTAACGAAAGGATATGGAGTAAATGAACATGAGACCATAACACATATGTTAATTCCAACTGCAATAATTTTAATGAGCTGTATGGCCATTTCGGAAATGTATTCCTCATCAGCAGCACTAGAACCCAAACAAAGGAAATCCATAATTTCAAAAAATGTTTAAATGTATAAAACCAAACGAAATCCGAATAATCAGTAATATCAAATATAGCTAAGACGAGTGGTCACAAGTAATGTCGAATATCTGAAACAAATAAGTGAATTCTCCGTACAGTCGTATAACGGTTTACCTCAAGGGATAAAAAAAAGAACTTTCTTTAAAAGAATGAGAAAAGATATATATTTTCTTATCTCTTGTATTTAGATGAGTGAAATAAGTGACTACAAGTTGGGTCAATATGTGAATCCTCATACATGTGCTCTAAATTCAGTTAAAGTATGTCCTACCACTCAAAAAACTACAAATACAATAAAAATTGTATTTACGATTTTCTAGTACATTTTAAATTCTATTTTTAAATAGAAATATTGTGAACTTTACTGTAAATACATGATACAATTATGATTTTGCCTTTTAAGACACCAAGTGAACTACACAGCCGCCATCTTGAATCCTGTAATGATTCTGCGAATCTCATAATGGACCTTTTTTCTCGTAATGACGCTATTTATTCCGTAATGGCCATGTTGTAATGCATATTTGCATTTTATAAAGGCAAGGCATTTTTACATAATTTATATCAACTGGTTAATAATATGTTTGTATTTTTAATACAATATGTTTACACTTAAGATATTGGAAAAGTTGACAATAGCTGGACATGTTCTTTGGAAAAAGGGTTAAACTGTACATTGCGATCGCGCTGGTTGAATTTACCATACGTATATATACCGGTCATAGAAAATTATATAAATTTTTCAATTGCGCCCGTAAAAGTCACAGAATTTTTTCGAGTAAAGAAAATTTGTTCAAGTTGTTAATAAAGTATTACGGTCCGTGATTGTTCCATAAAATACTAATTACTATAGTCCCTTGTCCATTTTGTAATTCATCTTCATGGATCGAACGGAAAATCGAAAAAAAATAGAGAGATCTGAGGAAAAAAAGGGATTAACTTCTTAATGATCTCATCTTATCAACGTTTTTGTTTTGACCTATTCATCAGACAAGGTTATATTGTATACAGAATAACTACCACATTGAAGGCTGGGACAGAAAGTGTCAATAATCTGACATCGATTCCTATAAATCTGTGGTACACTTTAACATTTTCCCCAGATACTTCCATGTGCTAATCTGCAAGTCAAAACAATTGTCATGATTAATCATTAAAAAAACTGAATGTAAAGACAATTATTAATTGTTCAATCAAAAGGAACAATAAATATTTTGAATATAATCATACAATAACATAGATCTATATTTCGTTATTTATATTTGTATCCACCCGGATCATTTTAGCACAATATAATTTTGAGTAAGATGACAGTTCCTGTTTTCAAAATAGGAAATATGTCGTGTTTTTTATCTTGCCCTTTCACAAAGAACACAGAATTTTTAAGATCAAACCTTATCTGAAGTAAATCTACAAAAAAACATTAAATATTTTAATGAACACAGAAGAAAAAAAAATTATGTCATTAATGTTTACACAGGGGTTTGATCTTCCAAAATGCTTTTTTTAATACAAAAAAGTTGGGATCGCCAGGTTTATTATTTCTCTTTCCAAATATATTTTCAAAAATATTTTACTGTCAAGCCATCACACGTCAAGATATAAAAGTAAAACTAGTTTGCTTGCACCTCTGCCCTTTGGTGGAATATTAAAAGAATGCCTCTCCTTAAACGAAAATACATGTATTTGCGTAAGGACAAAAACGAAGAAAAAAAAACAACCACAGAGCAATACAATGAAATAAAAAAAAATCGCAGGCATAGGAAAAGTTTTTACTATCATCCTTAACTAATTTTGTTTATTTGTTCATCTTTAAGTATCAGCATGTCGTTCGCATATGCAGAAAATAAATTCACAATAACTTCGGTATTTTGTTATTTATTACCACTGGGCCGATGCCTCTGCTGGTGGACTATTAAGTCCCCGAGGGTATTCACCAACCCAGTAGCCAGTTGTCAGAAAATTTACAATATCTAAATTCAGGAAAATTTGTTGAAAACTTAGGAGCGTCTCCCTCTCGCATAACTCTGTCCTTAGTTGATTTTGGCTTTTCTATTTAGATCCTATTGACAATTTGTTCTCTAATCAGGTTCTACACATATTTCGGTTTTTGATTTCCAAATGTTTTGATTTTATCTGCACTGAAGAGACATAAGTTGTCGAAATGCAGAAAATTAATTCACAGTAACTTCGGTATTTTGTTATTCACTACAACTGACATATATCCTATCTCTATAGTGTGAAAAGATTTTATTTGAAAACTTATAATGTCTAAATTTAAGGAAAATTGTTCAAATCTAAGGCGCATCTCCCTCTGCAAAGCTCTGACCTTACATGAATTTGGCTTTCCTTTTCACTGGTAATAAGTTCGCTATCAGCTTTTACACCTATTTCGGTTTATGGATTTCCAAATGTTTGGATTTATTCTGCACTGAAGAGACATAAGTTGTCGAAATGCGCAAATGCAGAAACTAAATTCAAGTCAACTTAGGTATTTTGTTTTTTATTGTTCATAAACTGTTACATTGTATTCAATGTAGTTGCTTGCTTTCAGTGACTATTGGTCTTCGATTTTAAGCTTTTGTCTTTTCTCGAATTCTTTTTTTTATATGAAGCACGTTCATAAATCTCATTACATTTGATTTGTATCAGCTTTAATTTTAAAACAGATATGATACAATGATAGTTTGTAATCAATGTTGTCATCACTGAAACCCAAAATGTATTGTTTTACTTCGAAACTTATTTTCAATTTTTACCCAAATATCACAATACAATTTGTCAAATTAACCGATGATTCATAACACAAGTTGAAGCGACCAACTTTATTAACAATATTAATCGTACCGTATTGCAAATACTGCATCATTTTCCCAGTAGATATTTCAGGTTGATAAAAGCAGAAGTGACTTAAGGTATCGAAGAGAGAGTTATGACCATTATCTATTGAGTTTTGTTCTTTGAACCTTCTTATGCTTTCAGTTGGCTGCTATATATAATATTATCACGAAATCTATTGAATGCATTTTATATACCAGTTTAAACCAATTTAAATTTTCATTTGAATGCAAATTTGACAGATTCACACAATAGTTGATCGTTACGTTATTGCAAAAATTAGTTACACAACACTTCCCAAACCAAAATGGAGTTACTGTCATGGGATTTTAATGCATAAAAAATGCCTTGAAAAAAGTGTCTTTGTTTATAATATAAATACTTTATGTCAACGATATAGATAAAAAAGGAATATGTCCATTTTCCCCGAACTTTGTTCCTAAATTTGACCATTTTTGGATATAGTCCAAACTTTGTTAATTTATTGAAAATCAATTTAAGTCTCACTCGGATGGTAAAACTAAATGTTACCAACTAGAGGTTGAAGAATAAACGAACCGTCCAAAACGACTTTAAATAGTGTTTTAACGTCCATAAAAGCCAATTTTTTTTCAGTGCTTTGAATAAATGCTATACTTGATTGACCCTAAGAATAAATGCCATTATTCTGTTGAAATTGTCAATATAAGCCCCTGGTTTCAACTTGAATTATTAATAACTTATCATCGAATTATTGTAAATTTTAGTTTCTGCAGAGTGCAATTTCGAAAACTTAGGTTTGTTAAGGGCAGATAAATTAAACATGTAGAAGACCACGAGCCAAAATATGTTAAATAACCGATAAGGAAAAATAATCCATGTAATCTAAATTGAATGCCAAATTCAGCGAAGGACAGAGCTTTTTTCAGGGAGGTAGTTTCCCCCCAAAAAATTACAAAAAATACATAGGTTTAGATGAAATAAAAAGTCCAAAATAAGATCAAATTCTGGTGAGCATCGAAGTACTGACTACTGGGCTTGTGAAAATAATCGGGACAAACAGTCCACAGGTAAAGGCATCAACCCAGTAGTAACAAATAACTAAATACCGAACTTCGGAATTTACAATATTTATTTTTACAATGTTTATTAACAAATTACGGAAATTATACATCTCCGTTTTTTCCATCTCTTAACCCAAAGGCTGTTTGCTATGTTGCATAACCAGATACTGGTAAGTATTCATTTCGTAAATAACTGGGAAACTGGGAAACGTAATGCTCAATGTATATCTGTTAAATGATACATTTATGTTTTACAAATACGTACGTTTTCGGACGGTTCTCCGAATACTGAATAACAATATACCGACATCGTTGTAATGTTTAGTTCTGCAGATGGCCATTTCGAGGAGCACAAACAAAAGTGACTTTCAAAATTTTGCCAGCAGCTTTAACTAATAGGTTCTTGTTCAATAATATTAACCCCTGGTTCTTGTTCAATAAAGGTGCGTAATGAAGAGGGTCTTATCCCTGATTCCCGAGAAAATATCTTTTAAATCAAGATTCCCCAATAATGAATGTCTTAAGAACCCTTATGTCAAAAAATGACAGTACAAATCAAGGATTCCGTTAAGGAATATCCCGAATTATCTATAAATCAAATGGCTGATTCCGGCGTCCTGAAAAGGGTCCTTTCGTTCCTCTTCAAAAAGCGTTAAAAACTGTACTCCATTTTTTTCATTAATTCTGCAGCAGCTCCAAAGTTGGTTAGTTGGGGGCATTAGGATCAGAAAGTTCTGATATCAAATAATTAATTATAAAATACTCCTGCCTTTAACAACAGAATGGCTGATATTAAATGATTGTGAACACGTTTTCCATGTTGATTGTTTAACACCATCAACGTATGGAAGGTGTTGAAGGTTTTATGCCCCTTTAAGGTTCTGTTTTATATTTTGTTGGGGGAAAATAATTCATTACATTGGAAGCAAACCGGACTGTCATCAACATAATGGACTTTTTATTTCGAAAATATTTCAGTTCTTCACCATAACAAATTGCAATAGTTCCTATCGCAAATTGTGCAAATACATTATTTTGTAATATCAATACTTATTTACAGATTGATAACAGATTACTTTAATGAATGTTGAAAACGTATTTAATGTTGAAGATGTATTTGTTTTTCCCAATTTAGTATACTGTATGAGGTACTAACTGAAGGATGAAAGGACTAAGACAGGTTATGATGGATCGTATTTCATCAAAATTCAGAAATATATGAAAAGATGCTTAAGGATGTAGTAAGGTGAGGTTTTTGAGATATGTCAAAGTCATTCGGATTTCTCGGATTTTATCCATTATTAATATGTGATATATTTTGCTTCATTACACCCAATTTTCTATTCATCAAAGGCTTCATTAGCTCATTAAAGGTCAGTTAGCAAGATTCCATTAAATTGTAGATTTTCTATTCATTTGAAAGAAATCAATGATGTGTCCATACTATACTAAGGTAAAAGTCCAAGAGAGTCTAATATGAAATATCTTGAAAACAAGGTCCATAACCTATCAATATTTTTAGCTATTTTTATTCCTGTATCAATGCTCTTTCCATTTATGTTATCAATTTAAAATCGTAGATTTATTCATTTCACCTTATTACATCCTTAAATCAAAGCTAAATTACTTTAAAAAAAAGTAGGTAACGAATGACTCAAAAAGAAGAAAAAGAAAAAAGAACGATTTAGGTTCACAAATCATCAAAATTAGCATTGTAATTTGAGAACTTTCAAAATTTTATTTTTCCTTTTCAATTTGATAAAATACCCCTTGACATTCCCATTTAAATTCATCACATTGCTATCAATTACTTTGCAGTTATCTTTGATAATTTTCTAAACGGGATCTTTCTGAAGTGTATTTTATTAAGGTACAACGTTTAAATGAAAACAGTGAAAACAGTGACAGGGCTCAATATATGGTCACCCACAATACCCAAGTCTGAACTTATCTTCACAATTATACTCTGATGCTTAACGGACGCACGTCAAAAAGACGGCTTACATACCGGGCTTAAGCAGTTCACAAACCGAACAGTATTGAAATCTTGAAATATTGAGCCGGTTTTACCATGTATTTGTAGTGACTTTGTCTCATATGGATTTACAACATATCCTTCCATTGTTTCTTGCTGAGATATGAATAAAACAATCAGATATGAAGTAACCTATCTGAATAGAGGGCGATCATCACAAATCAGGAATGTCCTACAAAGACAGTGTTCATTTTAACTAATTGATTGCGAAACTTTACACACACAACAGTCAACTGGTTAAAATACATCGACAAACGAATATCGAAGCAAGAACGAAGAAAGGGAAAATTATAAAATCATAAATCCAAAATCACGGCAATTCATAGCAACACGAATTGAGACAGTATGACAAAGGCAAAACAAATCAACAAAAATGAACACGAACGTCACAAAACTAAAGTACTAGCAGTGTGAACACTATAAAAACTGAGGTATCATCAGGTGCTCCGGAAGGGTAAGCATGACCTGCTCCACGCGTGGCACCCGTCAAACTGCAAGTGAAAAGTCCGGTTTTGTCACAGTCGGTGTTAGTCAGTCCGGTATCAAAGTCTGGATCTACCCACAGATATCTGTTCTCATTTGTGAATCAGAAACATTGTAATGGTCTGTCAAATCGTGTCGACGACCATAAAAATTCTGTATTGACAATTGCACCAGTGACTGAACATAAAAAAATAATTCCCTATGAAGAAAGAAGCTATAAAAAGAAATCTTCGACTAAAGTTTTCCTTGATTATTGCCGAAGTTATGCCAACAGACCAAACAAGTGCGCGAAAAATAAGACGCTAATTTTAAACAGGTAACAGCAAAGCCTGTCTGTGACTAGCATTTACATACGTCGTAAAAGTCTTGGGGTAGCTTACACGGTCCTAAGAAAAATAAAATGTCATTTCACGAGGAACAAAACATCTTGCTAATATGCATATTTTTTTAGTTTTTACGAAACAAACAAACAATGGCCCGACGACACGGCAACAAGTAAAATTAAATACGTTGCACGGAAACAAACACCGTTTAAGTATCAACAATCAGTAAGCACATTACTCGAAGAGAAGAACTTTTAATGGCAGACAGTATCTTTGAACTAATCGAATTCGGTACTTCCGTGAATAGTCTGGAAAAGTTTTACTTTGACAATGAATGTCACATAAAGAATATTAGTACCAATCAATCTCCAACGATATTGTAAGTGAATAGAAAAAACCTTTTTGACAACCTCAAAAGCAATGGACATGCTTCGAATATCGTGTACTTACTCGAAAAAAAAACTTAACCGGAAAACAGTGAATTTAGTGAATGGATGCTTCATAGAAAGTGATAGCTGCTGTCTTGTAGCTCCTCACAACTAATAAAGACATACAATGTAGGTTTGAAATAAAAATTGCACAATGGGCCATAGAGCACATGGAAATCAAGAAAGACACACTTAAAGATAGTTGGGTAAATTTATTAAGCCTTTGTGTGTCTTGTCTGTTTTCTAGTTACTTTACTTTATGTCTATAGGAGTTTAGGATGATGTTTATTTCGCTGAATTTGATTACTCTTTATTTAGGGGCCGACTAAGACCTGCCGTTGGGTGTGGGGTTTCTTCACCGTTCATTGAAGATCTTATGGTGGCGTTGAATTGTTATTACTCCCCTTTGGGTCGTTGTCTTTGACAAATTCCCCGTTTCCCTTCTTTTTTCTAGATTTCAACATTTATCTTGCAATTAGATTTAGAATAAATCAGAAAATATATGCGTTTCGGAACAATTGAAATAGTTTCAAACGGATATAAATCCAGCTGACACAGACTGCATGAAATAAACAACAGCTAGTGACATCATGCAAGTGAATGACTCCCTGGACAAAACTACTTGTACTTTCTAGAATTGATCAAACATCTGTGAAAATCACACGTATGTTAGCCCAGACATGCATGAGGAAATAAGGTCGATGATACAAAAAACATCGACATTGGAACAGTTGATAATACAGTTACACATTGTTAAGGTCAGGTCTGAACACTGTTATCGCCGTGGTGAACACAACATCTGTATACCTGTATGATCAGGTCATAGAAAACTACTCAAATCACGTCGAAAAAAGTAACAGTAATTTAATCACGTTATTTCAACTTTAAATAAACGGAGAACATAATATTCGCAAACGTGCGAAAAATATTCCCCATTATAACTGAACCTTGATGCTTGGCGCGGGCATCAGTAATTCTATTCCAATCTGATCATACCAAGAATAACATATTTTTTTTCTGAGGCTAATCATACAAAGACACTTCATGAATTTCGATAGCAAGTGAAAAACGCAGATATGTAAGCAACTTTTGTAACTTGCATGAAATTAAGAACAGAAAGCCAGTTTAAATCCGAGATCATTCGACGATCGACATGTTCCTCTAATGAAAGACAACTGTACAAATGTATAAATACATGTATTTATCATAAGAGTTTCGAATAACACCATCTGATCAATATGATCATTCATTATATTTTTTTTCAGATCTTCCATGCGTTGCTTTGAAAAGACTTATGGCGAGAGGGTCACACTTTTGTAGGATTACACTTTCAAATTAGTTTATACATAAAGGACAGTCAGTTAGCCAGTTTCTGAAATTTGACTCACATGGACTGTAACTTTAGTGTCAGTCACCTTTTCTTGAATATTTCCTTCAAGTTGCTATCAATTTTTCAACACACCTCGCCTTTTTTGATTCACAAATCTATAACCATATTTTTTTTCTCTGTGGGAATTTATATATACCAAAACAGTGGTGTCCAATTAAGTTATATCTACATATACAATAGCCAGCTTGTGTTGAGAAAAAAATCAAACAGTGATGGACGAATGGTGGACTAAATGATGAACAAAAAATGAACTATTTCTTTTGTCTTTCATATAGCTCAGGTTCTATCTTGGATTTGTTTACACTAAGTTTACAATTTGCATTGCAAATATAGGTATAACTTTTATGCTATATTAAAAAAAACTTGTACTCTCGGATTGAACATGGAGATTTACATCTTAGTCAGATTCCTGATTAATCTGCAAATAGACTCATAAGCTCTAATTAAAGTCTACGTAAGGAATTATTCGACAAAATACGTATCACTATAGTCCTTTGTACGTTTTGTAATTCATCTTCGAAGTTCGGAAAGAAAATCAAAACATTATAGAGATCTGATGAAAAGGAGAATTAACTTTTGTTTTGGAACTGTTCATCAGAGAACGTTTTATTATATACAGGATAACGACCATTTTGAAGGCTAGGATAGAAAATGTCAATAATCTGACATCGATTCCTACAAATCTGTGGTATACTTTAACATTTTCCATAGACATTTCCTGGTGCTTATCTGCAAGTCAAGACAATTGTCATAATTAATCATTGAAAAAACTGAATGCATTGACAATTATTAATCATTCAATCAAAGTGGAACTGTACATATTTTGAATATAGTTGTTTAATAGCTTACACAATATTTGCATCCACCCGGATCATTTTAGAACAGAATATGATTTTGAGAGTAATCACAGGTCAAATATCTGTAACAACATACAGCTGTACAAAGTTTGCCTCACGGGACAAAAAAAATCTTGAAAAATATTAAGAAAACTTTTTTTTCTGATTTCTTGTGATGAGCTGATTAAAACGAGTGGTCACAAGTAAGGTCGAATATCTGAAACAAAAATGTTTATTCTCCATGCAGCCGTATAACGGTTTACCTCAATGGACAAAAAAACTTTTAAAAAGAATGAGAAAAGATATATATTTTCTTATCTCTTGTATTTAGATGAGTAAAATAAGTGACCACAAGTAGGGTCCAAAATCTAAAACAAATATATGAATCATCATACAAGTGCTCTAATTTCAGCCAAAGTATGTCCTACCACTCGAAAAACTACAAGTACAATAAAAATTCTAGTATTATTAAAATACTATTTTTAAATAGAAATATTTTGTATATGATACAATCATGATTTTGCCTTTTAAGACACCAAGTGAACTACACAGCCGCCATCTTGAATCCTGTAATGGTTCTGCTAATCTCATAATGGACCTGTTTTCTCGTAATGACCATGTTTATTCCGTAATGGCCATGTTGTAATGCATATTTGTATTTTATAAAGGCACGGCATTTTTTACATAATTTATCTCAACCGGTAATAATATGTTTGTATTTTATTTAATACAATGTGTTTACACCAAAGATGAACACCAATATTGGAAAAGTTGAAAATTGCTGGACACGTTGTTTGGAAAAAGGTTAAAACTGTACATGGCGATCGCGCTGGTTAAATTTACCATACGTATATATGCCGGTCATAGAAGATTAGATAAATTTTCAAATAAAGTCCGTAAAAGTCACAGAATTTTTTTGAAAAAAGTAAACTTGTTCAAGTTGTTTATAAAGTATTATGGTCCGTGATTGTTCCATAAAATACTAATCACTATAGTCCTTTGTACATTTTGTAATTCATTTTCGTGGATCGAACAGAAAATCGAAAAAATATAGAGATTTGAGGAAAATAGGATTAACCTCTTAATGATCTTATCTTACCAACGTTTTTGTTTTGGAACTATTCTTCAGACAAGGTTATATTGTTTACAGAATAACTACCATATTAAAGGCTAGGACAGATAATATCAATAATCTAATATCGATTTCAACAAATCTATGGTACACTTTAACATTTTCCCTAGAAACTTCCATGTGCTAGTATGAAAGTCAAAACAATTGTCATGATTAATCATTGAAAAAACTGAATGTAAAGACAATTATTAATTGTTCAATCGAAGTGGAACCATAAATATTTTGAATGTAGTCATACAATAACATAAATCTGTATTTCGTTACTTTTATTTGTATCAACCCGGATCATTTTAGCGCAATATAATTTTGAATAAGATGACAGATTTAGACGGCGCAGTTCCTGTCTCCAAAAAGGGAAATATGTTGTGTTTTTTATCTTGGCTTTTCACAAAGAATACATGATTTTGAAGATCTAACCTTATCTGATGTAAATCTATAATAAGCATGAAGTATTTTAATGAACACAGAGGGAAAAATTATGTCATTAATGTTTACACAGGGGTTTGATCTTCCAAAATGCTTCTTTTTAAAATACAAAAAGTTGCAGTCACCAGGTTAATTTACTCTCTTTCCAAATATATTTGCTCCAAAAATATTTTACTGTTAAGCCATCACAAGTCAAGATATAAAAGTAAAACTATTTTGTTCGCGTCCCTGTCCTTTGGTGGAATATTAAAAGAATGCCTCTCCTTAAATGAAAATACATGTATTTGCGTAAGGACAAAAACGACCACAGAGCAATACATAAAATGAAATAAGAAATGGCAGGCATAGGAAAAGTTTTTACTATCAAAATCATCCTTAACTTGTTTATTTGTTCATTTTAAAGTATCATCACGTCGTTCGCATATGCAGAAAATAAATTCACAGTAACTTCGGTATTTTGTTATTTATTACCACTGGGCCGACGCCTCTGCTGGTGGACTGTAAGTCCCCGAGGGTATTCACCAATTCAGTAGCCAGAAAATTTACTTAAGGAAAATTTGTTCAAAACTAAGGAGCGTCTCCCTCTCGCATAACTCTGCACTTAGCTGATTTTGGCTTTTCTAATGAGATCCTATTGATAATTTGTTCTCTATCAGGATCTACACATATTTCGGTTTACGATTTCCAAATTTTAGATTTTATCTGCACTGAAGAGACATAAGTTGTTGAAATGCGCATATGCAGAAAATTAATTCATAGTTACTTCGGTATTTTATTATTCACTACTACTGCCAGAAACTCAATTTTCAAATCAACGTAGGTTACAACTTAGGTTACTTTGGTTTTTTTTTATTGTTCATAGACTGTTACATTGTAAATGCTTACTTTCAGTGACTATTGGTTTTCGATTTTAAGCTTTTGTCTTTTCTCGAATTCTTTTGTTTTTCACGAAGCACGTTCATAAACCTCCTTACATTTGATTTGTATCAGCTTTAACTTTAAAACAGATATGATACAATGATAGTTTGTAATCAATGTTGTCATCACTGAAACTTAAAATGTATTGTTTTACTTCGAAACTTATTTTCGATTTTACCCAAAT
Source organism: Modiolus philippinarum (assembly GCA_002080025.1). NCBI lineage: Eukaryota > Metazoa > Mollusca > Bivalvia > Mytilida > Modiolidae > Modiolus > Modiolus philippinarum. The sequence goes on along the minus strand of MJUU01057183.1, from coordinate 4,391 downwards.
ATCAAAATAAAATCTGTCAAATTCAACAATGATTCATAACACAAGTTGAAGCGACCAACTTTATTAACAATATAAATCATACAGTATTTCAAATACTGCATCATTTTCTCAGTAGATATTTCAGGTTAATAAAGGCAGCAGTGACGTTAGGTATCGAAGAGAGAGTTATGACCATTTTCTACTGAGTTTTGTTCTTTGAACCTTCTTATGCTTTCAGTTGGCTGCTATGTATAATATTATTACGAAATCTATTGAATGCATTTTTAATTACCAGTTTAAACCAATTTAAATTTTCATTTGAATGCGAATTTGACAGATTCACACAATAGTTGATCGTTACGTTTTTGCAAAAGTTAGTAACACAATACTTCCAAAACCAAAATTGTGTTACTGTCATGGGATTTTAATGCATAAAAAATTAAAGAGCGCCTTGAAAAAAGTGTCTTTGTTTATAATATAAATACTTTATGTCAACGATATAGATGAAAAAGGAATATGTCCATTTTTCCCAAACTTTGTTACTAAATTTGACCATTTTTGTATATAGTCTAAACAGTGTTAATTTATTGAAAATCATTTTAAGTCTCTCTCGGATGGTTAAACTAAATGTTACTAGCTAAAGGTTGAAGAATATGCGAACCGTCCAAAACGACTTTAAATAGTGTTTTAACGTCCATAAAAGCCCGTTTTTCAGTGCTTTGAATAAATGCTATACTTGATGGACCCCTAGAATAAATACCATTATTTTGTGAAATTGTCAATATACTGGGGTCCAACCTCATTGGTCGGTGAAGTCCTAATTTGGTTGGAGCAAAATCGTTTGTGTTTGAGTAAAAGTTAATAAGAACGTTTAAATTGCTAAAAATGTTACCTTTCGGCAATAACTAAATAAATTCACCCTTTTCAGTCAATATTTGTTCAAAATATGTAAGATTTCGAAAGCTATTGAAGAAAAACATCAACGACCTGCATTTTGAACTTCTGCGATATTTTGGAAATGGTTTTTCTTCAATAACTTTTGAAATCTTTAATATTTTGAATTAGTATTGAATGAAAAAGATTCAATTATATAATAATTGCCGAAAGGGAACATTTTTATTGACTAAAATGCTCTTAATAATTAAATTGATACAGAAATGATTTTACTCCAACCAAATTAGGACTTCTCCAACCAATTAGGTTGGACCCCCTGATATAAGCCCCTGGTTTCAACATGAATTATGAATAACTTATCATCGAATTATTGTAAATTTTAGTTTCTGCAGATTGCAATTTCGAAAACTTAGTTTCTTAGGGGCAGATAACTTAAAAATTTAGAAGACCATGATCCAAAATGTGTTAGATAACTGATAGAAACAAAAAATCCATGTAATCTAAATTGAATGCAAAATTCAGCAAAGGACAGAGCTTCTTTCAAGAAGGTAATGTTAAGTTTCCCCCAAAAAAATTTCAAAAATATACATGGGTTTGATGTTATAAAAAGTTCCAATTAAGATCGAATTTCTGGTAAGCATCGAGGTACTGACTACTGGGCTTGTGAAAATAATCGTGAACAAACAGTCCACAGGCAGAGGCATCAACCCATTGGTAACAAATAATTAAATACCGAACTTCGGAATTTACAATATTAATTTTTTACAATATTTATTAACAAATTACGGAAAATATACATCGGAGCTGTTGGCTATGTGGCATAACCTTACTCTTTCTGATAAGTATTCCCTTCTTAAAAAACTGGGATACTGGGAAACGTAATGCTCAATGTATATCTGTAAAATGATACATTTATGTTTTACAAATACGTACGTTTTCGGACGGTTCTCCGAATACTGAATAACAATATACCGACATCGTAGTAATGTTTAGTTCTGCAGATGGCCATTTCAAGGAGCATAACCAAAAGTGACTTTCAAAATTTCGCCAGCAGCTTTAACTTATAGATTCTTGTTCAATAATATTAACCCCTGGTTCTTGTTCAAGGAAGGTGCGTAATAAAGAGTGGTCTTATCCCTGATTCCCGTGAAAATATTTTTTAAATCCAGATTCCTCAGTACTGAATGTCTTTCGATCCCTAGTCTCAAAAAATGACAGTACAAATCAAGGATTTTGTTAAGGGTTACTCCGAATTACTTATAAATCAAATGGCCCATACCGGCCTCCCGAAAAGGATCCTTTCGTTCCTCTTCAAAATGCGTTAGAAACTGTACTTTTTTCATTATTTCTCCAGCAACTCCAAACTTGGTAAGTTGCAGGCATCTTATATCATATCTGATATAAAATAATTGATTATAAAATACTGCTGCCTTTAACAACAGAATGGCTGATATTAAATGATTGTGAACACGTGTTCAACACCATCAACGTATGGAAGGTGTTGAAGGTTTTATGTCCCTTTAAGGTTCTGTTTTATATTTTGTTGGGGAGAAAAATTCATCACATTGGAAGCAAACCGGATTCTCATCAACATAATGGACTTTTTATTTCGAAAATATTTCAGTTATTCACCATAACAAATTACAATTGTTCCGATGGCAAATTGTACAAATACATTATTTTGAAATTTTAAACTTATTTACAGAATAATAATAGATTACTTTAGTGAATGTTGAAAACGTAAATAATGTTGAAGATGTATTTATTTTTCCCCAATTTAGTATACTGTATGAGGTACTTACTGAAGGATAAAAGGACTATTACAGGTTATGATGGATGGTATTTTATCAAAATTCAGAAATATATAAAAAAGGCTTAAATCAAAGCTAAATTGCTTAAAAAAATTCAAGGTAACGAATGACTCAAAAGGAGGAAAAGAAGACAGGACGATGTACAAACATGTAGGTTCACAAAGCATCAAAATTGGCATTGTAATTTGAGAACTTTCAAAATTTTGTTTTTCATTTTCATTTTGACTAAATTCCCAATGATATTCCTATTTAAATTCATCATATTGATATCAATTACTTCTGAGTTATCTTTGATAATTTCCTGAAAGAGATCTTTCTGAAGTGTATTTTATTAAGGTACAACGTTTAAATGAAAACAGTAAAAAAAGTGACAGGGCTCAAATTATGGTCACCCACAAAACCCAAGTCTGAACTTATCTCCACAATTATACTCTTATGTTGAACGGACGCACGTCAAAAAAAACGTCTTACCTACCGCGCTTAAGCAGTGCACAAACCTGTCTGAAGTACAGGAACAGTATTGAAATCTTGAAATATTGAGCCGGTTTTACCATGTATTTGTAGTGACTTTGTCTCATATGGATTTACCACATATCCTTCCATTGTTTCTTGCTGAGATATGCATAAAACAATCAGATATGAAGTAACCTATCTGAATAGAGGGCGATCATCACAAATCAGGAATGTCCTACAAAGACAGTGTTCACTTTAATTAATTGATTGCAAAATTTTACACACAACAGCCAACTGGTTAAAAAAATTAATTCCCAAGTGAAGAAAGAAGCTGTCAAAATTATTAAAGATACACAATTTGAAATCTTCGACTAAAGTTTTGTTTGATTAGTGCCGAAGTTATGCCAGCAGACCCAACAAGTGCGCAAAGAATTAGAAGATGATTATAGACAGGTAACAGCAAAGCCTGTGACTAGCATTTAAATACGCCGTAAAAGCCTTTGAGGTAGCTTACCCGGTCGTAAGAAAAATAAAATGTCATTTCACGAGGAACAAAACATCTTGCTAAGATGCATATTGTTTTAGTTTTTACTAAACAAGACAAACAATGGCCATACGACACGGCAACAAATACAATTAAATACGTTGCACGGAAACAAACACCGTTTAAGTATCAACGACCAGTAAGCACATTACTCGAAGAGAAGAACTTTTAATGGCAGACAGTATCTTTGAACTAATGGAATTCGGTACTTCCATGAATAGTCTGGGAAAAGTTTTACTTTGACAATGAATGTCGCATAAAGTATATTAGTACCAATCAATCTCCAACGATATTGCAATTGAATAGAAAAAACCTGTTTGACAACCTCAAAACGATGGACATGCTTCGAATATCGTGTACTTGCTCGAAAAAAAAAACTTAACCGGAAAACAGTGAATTTAGTGAATGGATGCTTCATAGAAAGTGAATGCTGCTGTCTTCTACCTAAAGACAAAAAGATAAAAATTGTACAATGGGTCATAGAACACATGGACATCAAGAAGGACAAACTTAAAAATAGTTGGGTTTCACCTGTAAAATGAAACGAACATATTTCAACATTTATCTTGCAACTAGATTTAGAATACATCAGAAAATACATGCGTTTCGGAACAATTGAAATAGTTTCAAACGGATATAAATCCAGCTGACACGGACTGCACGAAATAAACAACAGCTAGTGACATCACGCAAGTGAATGACCCCCTGGA
>MJUU01057181.1:45898-71876 GCA_002080025.1 Modiolus philippinarum | reverse complement strand
TATTTGACCTTAAAATGACTAAGTTCAACCACTGGTAATTCTGGCATTATTCAACAAAAATCAAAATCAAAGTACCATGCACACCTTTGATATAGGTACAACTGATCTGCAAATTAAAAACTGCCTATGTCTTATACTGTAGGAGATTTGCTATGGACAAAGGGGGTACCCTATTGTTAAAAATTTAACATAAAAATGACCAAGTTCAACAACTGATATTTTTGACATGAATTACCAAAAATCAAAATCAAAGTACCATGCACACCTTTGATATATGTACAACTGACCTGCAAATTAATTAAAAACTTCCTGTCTCAAATACTGTAGGAGATTTGCTCCGGACAAAGGGGGTACCCTATTGTTAAAAGTTTGACCTAAAAATGTCTAAGTTCAACAACTGATATTTTTGACATAAATTACCAAAAATCAAAATCAAAGTACCATGCACACCTTTGATATATGTACAACTGATCTGCAAATTAAAAACTTCCTGTCTCAAATACTGTAGGAGATTTGCTCCAGACAAAGGGGGTACCCTATTGTTATAAATTCGACCTAAAAATGTCTAAGTTCAACAACTGATTTTTTTGACATAAATTATCAAAAATCAAAATCAAAGTACCATGCACACCTTTGATATATGTACAATTGATGTGCAAAAGAAAAACTTCCTGTTTCAAATACTGTAGGAGATTTGCTCCGGCCAAGGGGGTACCCCATTGTTAAAAATTTGACCTAAAAATGACTAAGTTCAACAACAGATATTTTTGACATAAATTATCAAAAATCAAAATCAAAGTACCATGCACACCTTTGATATATGTACAATTGATGTGCAAAAGAAAAATTTCCTGTCTCATATACTGTAGGAGATTTGCTCCGGACAAAGGGGGTACCCAATTGTTAAAAATTTGACCTAAAAATGACTAAGTTCAACAACAGATATTTTTGACATAAATTATCAAAAATCAAAATCAAAGTACCATGCACACCTTTGATATATGTACAATTAATGTGCAAAATAAAAACTTCCTGTCTCAAATACTGTAGGAGATTTGCTCCGGACAAATGATGTACCCATTTGGCAGCCGCCCGCCTGTCCACCGCCCGCCATTTTCACCATTTTAATAACCGGATTTTTCCGATGGAAAACCCGGTTAATAAAATTTAATCGTTACTTGCATCAAATCTCACGTCTGTTTATATGGTTGCCATCTATTTTGCAAATGATTTAGAAAAAATTTCATTCTTCTGTAATGGAGATATATATTTACCTGAGCCAGCCTCTTTCCTGAGAGTTTTATTCTTAGCTAGTTGAGACATTTCCTCTGGCCAAGTCAGATCTTTATTTCTTACTGTAAATACATGAAAATATAACTAGACTTTTTTGTTATAAGTGTACAATTAACTTTTCTAGTGATCAAATATTAACAAATATTCTATTCATGACAAGATAGAGGGAACTGAATTTGGGCATTCATATCTTGTAACCTGATCATCTAATTGTTCAACAGTTCTGGAAAAAACAGATTTTTTTACTAATCCTAGTTCTGATCAGTTTTCCAGCAATGAAATATCTATGATCATCCATAATTACTGTGCATTTTCCAAATATATAAAAAATGACAGAATCTTTACTTTTTTATGTGAATAACTCCTCTACATATTATCAAACAATAAATATGGTTGCAGTAATGAACAATTTTTTAAATATATGTCATAAACACATATTTTGTTGTGATTTCATGAGGAGATCATTTCATCCATTTTACCTTTAATTTTTTTCTACTTCATTTATTTTACACAGACAAATATCCATTGTGCATTGAACACATGTTTCAACTGTTGAAAGCTTCTTGATCACTCAATTTCAGAAATAGCCATGTTTTATTTCCTGATTTATGAATAATCTGTACATGTATGTTTGCAATGTGAATCTGTAGTGCTTATTTTTACTTGAAATTCTGTAGAAAATACAGAATACCTGGTACAAAACTTTCAATATGATACAATGCAAGAATGTAGATATCCTTGTAATTTACATCTTGACCATGATCTTTTACATATTTTCTCCAAAATTGATGAGGTCTACCTTTCCTACATGTAGTATAAAACACTATATCCAAGTTTTGTATTAATGAAATGCACCATATATGTGGTTAATTTGCGGATTGAAATTCAAAATTTTTTTATCTATTTTCACTGACTGAATTATTCAATTCAGATTGAACAAGATTTCCTATTTTTTACTCTATAAAAGCTCTCTTTTGAATTCAATTTCGTGACATGCAATTTTCAGGACATCAGGATAATCCTGAATAAACATAAATTAAGTAACAACAAATACAATGTGTAACCACTGATAGGGTTCATTTTTTCTAATTTCATCCAAACACCATTTTTAAGAAATTTTCTTTTTTCAGTCACTATGACCTTGTCTTTTGAACCACTATCCCTAAAAATAAAGGTGCTCCCTTCCAATTAACAAGCAATATATCAAATTGTTTATTAGAATAGGGGTTTTAAAGTTATCATCCCAAACATACACATGTAATTTTTCTGAAATTTTTAACTATTTTGTGTAACTGACTTTAAACTTTGACCTATTTTCCCCAAAATATAAGTACTCCAACAAAGAATTTTGTGAGCAAAGTTTGATGATTTATCAATTTTCATTGCACAAATACATAATGATGACATGGTGCATGAAGACACACATTAAGTGTTGTATTTATATTACTACCCTTTCTTTTCAACTGCAAAGTTTCAAATAGATTCATGAATGCATGAAGGTGCACATCAATTTTAACTTCTACTTGTTTTTGCACTTTTCTTGAATTTTCGCCGTAATTAATCTTAATTAGTGATCAAAGCCCCGTAACTCCAAATAGTTTTGAACCAGTTTTTCCTTCGCTCTCAATAGATCTGGTAAATGCAAAGAACAAAAACACCTGAAGTGGGCAAATTGTTATTGTTTGATGATGTTAATTTATCCTTAATCTAAATGTTTTGGAGATTGAAAATTTAATTTCTTATTATTGAAGCAGATAACTATCTACATTTATATGCATCGTTATATTCATTGAATGTAAACATTCAATTTTTTTGTTAGAGTACCTACAAAACGTTAGGAGTCTTCATTTCAAAGTACCATTCAACATATAAAATTTTCATTTGAATCCTATGTTTTTTTGTTTTTTTCTTTGAGTCATCAACAGGAAACAAAAATTTTCTCAAACTTTCAATCTATTTTAGGTCACAATGACTTTGACCATTGACCTGCTTTTCCTAAAACACATAGAAGTCTTCCTTTTCTCGCACTCAACAAATATCAAAGTTTCATTTCAATTGGACTTAAAAATTTGAGTAATCATCCGGAAAACAAACTTTTCTCAAATTTTCAGTCTATTTTGGGTCACCATGACATTGGCTTTTGAACTTTTTTTTTCCAAAAATTAATAGGGGTCCTTAACAACATATCCTTGTTTCATTTCAATTGAATGCTAAATTTTTCAGCTATCCATGTTTCATTTCAATTGAATGTTAACTTTTTGAGTATCTGCAAACAAATTGTTGATGCATGTCCACTTATGGCCCGCCCATATCACCAAACCAAAAGACAAGCTCAACTTAGTTGTAATCTGGCTATACTTACTTTCAATGAGAACTTGCTGATTTTCTTCAATGTTCACATCCTCTAATGTAAAATTTTCATCTTCTAATAATGTCATTTGCTGAAATATAATTTCTTAGGCATAATATATTTGAAAAACAATTTGCATTTTCCGTGTTGGCTGTAAAGTACAGTGTATGAAGGTAAAATTATACCAGGCCTCGACATTACCGTTTGTCAGATTGCCGGGGACAAGTGGAGATGTCTGTCGGACAAGTGAAATTCAGAAGTCACTTGTCCGTCGGGACAAGTTAAAATTTTTGTCAAACTAGGATTTCAAATTCGCCACAACGATGCATAATGAGAAAATTCATTTAGATTCCTCTAAAAACAATTTCTTTATGGTGAACTATTGAACAAAGAACGAAAATATTGACCGATTTCAACGTAACCATTTACGTATTCACTTGTGTCCGCCATTTTGATAATACCGATCGCTAGACGAAATGAAATAAAAATACGGATTCTTAAGCGAAACGAAATTTGAATAAAGAAACATACTCATACCGGTACATATTATTGACATCGATGGAACAATTTGATTTTGCTTGAAACGATCAGGCACATTTCCAAGAATTTGTTTTCAATTTATTTAAATTCAATGCAAGGGAAAATAGTATCAGTCCATAATCATAAAATAACATGTTTCCCAAAGTATCTGCAAAGTTCATATCATAATCTGTGTAATAGGAAGACTGAATGAAGAAACATCTATAGACAGGTCCCCATTTAACATGTATGAATCCCCACTCTAGCATTTGTGTTCCTATTGTATATTTCAAAGAATATTTGTTAACCCCAATCAAGTCTCACAAGTCTTTTCATAACCAACTTTTTCAGTAATGACTAGTATCTATTTATGTGAAATACCAGATTTCCAAAAAAAAAAAAATAGGTACAAACTTGCATACTGATTTACTTCAGAATACCTATGTAAACAAGATGTGTTTTGTGAAACACTTATGCCCCCAGGTAGAAGTAAAGAAGAAACATTTAGCAACTTTGAACAATGAATGTCCTTCGGACAAAATAATTTGTAGAAATAAATTCTGGTATCAACAGAAAAGTTTAATCGCATCAAATGATGATTTCAATTGGATGCAAACACAGAAGTCACCCAAATGAACCCTTCCAATCATTATCCAATCATTATTAAGAAAACAATTTTCACCCCCCCCCCCCTTTTTGGAACATCTATAGCTAACTCATTGTGCTTTGTTTATCAGTGTTATCAGTACTTTGATTACACCAGGGATCATCAATACTGGTTCCCCAAAAGTGGAGGAATACATAGAAGAGAGGAAATGAAATAATAGATATTTTTAGTAACATCCCTCATCATCGATATATATAATACATATATAAATACCTGTAAACCGAAAGTGAATAAATGAAGAAAATATGCTGAATGGTTTGAAAAGTCTTTTTTACAAAAAAAAATTCTATAGATATCAAGAAACATTTCATCATAAATGAATTTAATTTCTATATATACATATATACATGTAAAATAAAACAAAGTATAATTTCATTTTTTGGTGAAATTTTACCGGACAGTCACATGCCAAGGTCAAGGTCACAAGGTCAAATATTCTGGTACCAACTGAAAGGTCTCTCCACAAGGAATACACATGCAAAGTATGAAAGAACTATCACTCACCATTCAAAAGATATGCTCAATGTTAAAGTTTTTATGCAGTTGTTCACAGGCCAAGGTCAAGGTCAAAAGGTCAAACTTCGTTTCACGGGGGCATAAAAATGGATAACAAGAAACACCTACGATGGCTGAAAATTATAATTACATGCCACAATCTGCTATGGAACTACACATGATATGAACAACTAGAAAATTTTTAAACTTATTTTGTCTTCAGTCTAATGTACTCTTTTTTAAACTACTTAAACCTTTGTCAGTTTGTATCATTTCTATTAAATAACCAGTAACCAGAACACTTTTTATCTTTGATTTTTATTCCTGATACTCTTTTTGGATATTCTGTCAAATATTTCGGACAAGTGATAATTTCATTCGGAAAAGTAAATCTCCAGAGATACTTGTCCAAAGGAACAAGTTTGGAAAAAAGTTATTGTAGAGGCCTGTATACATATCCAAACCTTTAATAATTGATAAATATGTGCCGATGAAATTAATTGTTACAACCCCTTAATCCACAAAAATTACCATTCTAAGAAACATATTTAAGTTCATATCATGATAAATTTATTTCCATGTAATTTTTTTTATTTATGCCTTCATCCAATAATGGTGAATGAAAGGATATGGAGTAAATAAACATGAGACAAAGTCTCTACAAATACATCGTAAAATCAAGCAAAGGAACAACGCTTTTATTGTTGTTCATCTTGAAGTCACCATAAGGCCTTAAACAATGAGCTTTGCTCATACCTCATAGTAAGTTCAAGACGACCCAAAGCACCGGTTGTAAACATTGAAAATTACTGTACTGTTACCTTTAAATTAAGTTAAATATGTGTATCTTAAAGCATTCCAAACTTACATCTTCTTTTAAACCAATTTTCCACAACCTTGTATCTTCTCTTGAGAATCTTAATTTTGTACACAAAAATTCATATATCTGTTGTATTGTATGTTGCCGACTAAATGTAGCAGTGTAGGCAACATAACGTCTAGGTGTTTGTGTGTTGTTGGCAACCATGTTGGTCATCGCTGTGAAGTAAAATAATTGATATTTAACATAAAGAAGTTGACAAAAATTCTTCAATATTGAGCATAAACCTCCTTCAATAGGGACTCTTTCAAAATCAATATTAATTCAATATTGCTGCAAGATATACATAGGTTTGCTTTAAAAGCAAAGGTTTACTTACACAGAAGACTATATACAGACTGCCTAAACTTATATATATTTAATTGTTAACAGGGGATTTCTTATTGAAAAATTGCAAATTGTACATGTATGTTCTCATCATTTCAATATTTGATCAATAAAAATTTGTTCATTTATGTCCCAGATTCTACATCCTTACATGTATTTGTGAATAAATTTGATATCTATTTGGCAGACAATAATTCTGTTGTAAAGAAAAAAATTCAATGATTTTATTATGATCAAAACATCCATGATGTACTGAATGGTTGTTATATTTTACTGGGTTTTAATTTCCACGCTATTTTTATTTAATATAATAAATACAAATGCCCATACCCCAGAATATTTCACTGTATATTTGAATATAAATCAACATAATGACTTCTGCTTAAACATAGGTAATCAGCGATTACAAAGTTCGCCTCATTATGGCACATGGACACAGAAACCCAATTTTTCCAGGGTGCTTATTTACCATCCCTGATGCATGCATCCAAAAGCTTGATGATCTTACCATGTACAGTAACTGAGATCTGAACTTAGATGTTAACTTGAATGTAAGTCAATCAAGCAGAAAAAATAGGTCAAAGTGACCTAATTCTGCCTTGATGCTGACCTACCACCAAAGATGCATGCTTATGCAAGGTTAGATGATCCTATCATGTAGTTACTGAGATATCAACTCAGACCTAAAATTAAATGAAAGCCAGTCAACCCGAAAATATAGGTCGAAGAGACCTAATTTTTTTTGGAGGCTGTGAGATAGCTCAAGATGCATCTGCATACAAAGTTTGATGACCCTACCCTGCATAGTTACCAAGATATATACCTTAATGTGGACACAGACGTAGACTTAGAGGCGGACACACACATGGACGCCCAGAATACTCCAATAGTCCCCCACAACTTTGTTGAGACGAACTAAAAATATGTGAATATAAAACCCTGCAAACAACTTCAAGACTGAAAACTGAAAAATTTTGAACCCGGAATATAAAGCACTATTACAGTAACTGAATATAGTGTAGATGAATATTACATATTCTTTAATGACCATAATAAGAAAGAAAATGTTCAATGTATTTGTATTTCCATTAAGTTTTTTCCATAAGGAAAAGTGAACACTCAAATTATTTAGATCCATAAGTTCTTACATTATTTAGTATCGTAATTTTGTAAACTATTACTGTGGAAGTACTTTTATTTGTGGACACCAATTTTCGTGGTTTTCATAAAAAGCACTATTTAGTGGGTACTTAAATTCGTGGTATCGATTTCTGTGCATTACAACTGTAGGGAAAAATGCATTTCGTTGGGAACTTAATTTCGTGGTTTAAGCGAACCACGAAATCCACGAAAATTGGAACCCCATGAACAATTATACTTTCACAGTAATATGCAGTTTGTGACATTACCTACATCATTATTGTACATCAGATTGATACAAATTCATATATAAATATTATCATGCACAGACAACAGTAAAAGATAATCGAGTACATGCAATTGTGTGGCATGAATTCATATACTTTTGACCCTACCTTACCATTTACATGTATATCTCATCTAAAAGGTTACATGTATGTTTAAATTTGCTGTGCATTGCATTTGTTTTTTTACAACATCATTTTTTGAAAAAGTAAGATGTGTTTCTAAAACAAGATAAATAAGGTTCTGGCCACTTTTATATACATGTATGTTACTCTTGACTATTTTTTTTACCTATATAAACATGTATGTTACTCTTGACTAGACCTTTACACTTGCCAAGTATTAGAAGTATATCTTATAAAGTTCAAAAATTATAGCAAAGGTCAAAGTTTCAACCTACACAGTCAGAAACAATATGCCCCTGATCCTCTATTTTGGGGCATAAAACAAAACAAAAATGTTGCATGTTCATGCATAACAATATTTTCTCTTGAACCTTCAACAAAAGCCTAATTCAATTGCCCTTTCTTCCCTACTTCACAGGCATTTTATAAAATAGGTAGCACTGAGAAAAATTCTCTCTTCATGGCTATCCACACTTAAAAACAATAGAGAGCAAATATGGAGACTTCAGGGCATTGCAATATTAAATTTTGAGGGGGAGCTTAAGGGGTTTCATCCCAAAATCCCGACTAATTTTTTCTAAATCTGGCAGAACTACAAAGAAACTTAAAGACTAAAGGAAACTTGATTCCCGGTGAACTGTTTAATTTAGTTTCCTGAAATCCTGGGCTTAAATGATAAAAATCCAAAAATTCCAAGCTTAAAAAAAGCTAATCCCAACATCCTGGAAAAGTCCCCCCCACTCAATATTGATATTAAATCGCTTTTACTCATCTTAACAGTTTTGTTATCTAATCTAGATTAACTTATACGAAGGATAGTCTAAATGGAATAAAACTGAAAAATGTCCACATACATGTAACTTTTTATCCATTGGGCAGTGATTTAATTTCCTAAAGAAATATCCTAGATTATAATCATATACTGTAAACGTATTAATTTTCGCGGTTTCTTGAACTAGGACATATTCGCGGGTATCATTTTTCGCGTTTTTTAGGAACAACCGATTATCTTCTGATTGTGTCCGAGATATTCACTGGTACTAATTTTCGCGTTGTTTTGTCAACCACGAAAATAGCGAAAATTAGTACACTGCGAAAATTAGTACTTTTACAGTATTTAGTTTCAATGTTTTATTCTGAAGGGAGAAAAAGATTCTTATTCAGCAAAATTGTGATTTAAAAATAATTCTGGACTCTTGATAGATCTTCAATGGAGAAATAGCATTAAACCCTTCTAACTGAAGAAGAATCTATATTTACAGGGTTTGGATCCAAGAAAACGAGTTTAACCCCACCACAATTTTTGCACCTGTCCCAAGTCAGGAATATGTTGGTCATTGGCTTGTCCTTGTCTTCTTATAAAATTTTAGTTTCTTGATATTTGGGTTATTGGATGTGGTTTGTTTCCATTGATTTATTCACTTTTTTACCTTTTCGGGGTCATTTAGGGCTTACTATATGGTGTGAGGTTCCTCACTGTGTTGAAGACCATATGGTGACCCCTAGATGTTTTGTTTTTTGTCGTTTTAACCTGGATATGGGATGTTGTCTCCTTGACATTTACCCCATTTCCTTTCTTTTTCATATTTACATGTATATCACAGCTCAAGATGTAGTTAATCACTAGACAGAATCAAAAGAGACAGCTTATACAAACATAACTAATTTTATATATGTACATAGAACAATACAACAAGAAGTGTTTTGTACCAGACTTGGATATACTCAAAAGTACTTTAAGCAAAAATGGTTCTTTCTAGCTATGATTTGTTGTTGAAATAAATCTAATTTGTTGAACCATCATGTTCAACTGAAAAATTCAACTAAAATTTCAATTTTCTGGTTTTCAATTGCCTCCACATGTCATATTATCAAGATATCAATATAACAAGCAATATATGGTACAATATTTGGACTTTTCCAATAAAGTTCAATTCACAGTCAGAGAATCTGATAGGTTCACTACCGTTTTTTGGTGTGTATTACACACACATATTTTCCCAAGAAAGGTCCTAGTGAGAGGGGATGCGTTTAATACATGCGAACTTCAAAAGACTATTTTTTCCTGACCACCGCTAACCTGACTTCAGACCGGAAATGACATTGGAAATAAGTATAAAATCCTTGTTGTGATCCAGATACAAACCTGTGTTTGATGATAAAAAAGTTTGCTAATGTTAACATGAATAGATGTGTATTGTTTCCTTTGTATACAACATGTATATTCAGAGATTATCCGGTACCCAAAATTTCATCTCGATCATGTCCACCATATTTGTTTTGATTAGGTGAAGCTGGTTCCGGTACACAAGGGGTACACGATACTTGCAAGTCATAATGTAATTATATTTATGAAAAGGAATAGTTTAAATGAAGTTAATTAATACATAAACCGATTATGAAGATCAATAAGGGAATATCACTTAAAAATTTACCAAAGTCAAACCATAATAATTACGTTTCCGTAACCGCCTTTGACTTTTAATTACTTTTGGAGATAAACTTCCTGTGTTTACAAAATCAATATATTTTCGTTTGCAAATTCTCAAAATGTAGCCATATGCTTGAACAAACCATTAAATAAATACAGATTAATACATGGGCATTTCCATATTGGCCTGGTTATCATCCCGAGACACCCATATTGGCCCGAGACGAAGTCGAGGGACAATATGGGTCGAGGGATGATAATTAGGTCAATATGGAAATGCACATGTATTAAACGTTTTATTACATACTTCCGATGTTTAGAAATGCAAGGCCGATATAGACCGGAAGTCGTTTATTTGCCCAGGCCAATATGGGCCGGAAGTCGTTTATTTTGTCTGTGATGCACGAGGAGTATAAAATAACCTATTATTTTCCTGGGGTGTGAAAATATGGACAGTTTACTTCCGGTCATATTGATCATGCAAAAACGCTTTTATTTCTACTAAGTATGTAATAAATACAGTTACAGTTATTCCTCTAAATATAAGTGAATAAAGCATCATGTATTCCATTTAATTTAGTCCACAAAGTAACTCTCTGCGTCTCCAGACATTTTTGGACAGAACATGTTGTTGAAAATTTACGTGCGTTTTTTAAACACGAACTAGATTTTTTTCTGATTCTTTTCCTCTGAGAAAGGGGGTGTGTTTTATACACCAATGAGTTTAATACACACCAAAATTTGGTAATATCAATGAAAAGTAAGCTTGACAAATAAGTACCTACATGTACATGATGTACATGTATATGAATGTATTTAATCAAGATAAATATGGAAAAGAAATCCCTAATGACAAAATTTAAGAGTATGCTTTATGGATTTCAGAATACCTGTAATTTTTATGCAGGATGTTGTGATTTTTTAATATTTGCTTATAAATGTATTGAGAAATTGAACTCCCCCCTAAAAAAACCTTGCTCTGATAAAAGCCATATCCAAGTCTAGTCAATAACTACAAAGTGTATATATCTTACAGAGTGCCATTCCACCAATACCTGACATCATGCCAGTAAATGTTGTCATGGGAACAGGTCTGTTATTCATGAACTGGTGCCGTAACAATTTGACAGTCACTGGATACATTTCAAGTTCTGGCTGATTATCATTTGTAGATGATGAAATAACCTACACAAAATAAAAATGTACATGTAATCATATGCAACACATTAAAATGGTAACTTGCATTAACTCCAAACAGTAAAGCCCTTAAAAATCAACAAAACTAAAAGGCACAGTGCACATCTACAATATGCACATGCTATTAAAGTGTTATTTTAGATGGAAAACAGAACTATTGAAGGAGTTTATGGTATTGCTTCACTGATACAAACCACACAGACAAACAAAATAAGTGAGATAATGAATAGTATCCATGTTTGGAGATACTGTGGTAAATAAGAGCAACACAAACAAATGTTTCAACAAATAAAAATTATTTCACTTTTCAAATGTACATAAAGATTGTTTGTGTCTTTTCAAAATATAAAGCATATTCCAAATGTTTTCTCTGTGTTAAAAGCTGTTGAAAAAATTGCAATACTCTTACATAATATTATATGATGAAGAATTGGTAAATCTATGTCATAAGTGGACTTTCAATTATTTAAAACCCAACTTCAAAATAAACTTTTCAATTTGTGGTGATTTTTATGTGTTCTGTAATAAGATAAGTGATCTTTAAGATTTTCAAAGATAGAATAATAGATAATGCTTAAATTTTCAAATTTAGATCGTATCTTGACTTACGGTTCTAGGGAGAGCTGTGTTAGCACCATACCAAGTTGACAAAGCCCTCCATATTGCTTCAGGGACAATTTCAAAATCCTTTCCTCTGACTAGCATTACATCTCGTTTTAATCTTCCTCCTTCATTTGTTAGAGAAATCACCTTTAATAAAATAAAGTTATCATGATAAAACAATATGTCATGTCACATATTGACATGTCATACCTAATGATACATTTTTGATATATTTGAGTTTTATCCATTCAAATGACACAGAGCAATGAGAAAAAAATCAGAACTTTTCCTGCTAAAATTTTGATGTTATTTATCATAAAAATAACACATGAATCTATGATTCTTATGCAAAATTTGATTTGTAAAAATATATGCACATGTACTTGTACCTCTTTCAAAATGAAACAAATACTTTACATATTAATAACAATTTAACCAGCACTTAAACTCCCTTAATAATACACTTTCACATAAAATAACTTGAGAAGACCTACATGAACATTTAAACAGCTGACAAAACAAACCGTGCATGTTTCTACAACATAGGATGTAAGGCAAACAAAACTTATATTGCAGGAATATAGTCTTTATCAAATCTTTTCATCTTTTTAAAGATGAAATAAGAATTAAACATTTTTGATGATATCAATACATACTGTCATGAATTAGTGAAACTTACTTTTGATTGACTAGATATCAATAAAGAACTGTTGTCAATGGCACCAGGTTTCAACGGAAGAGAATTATTCACATGTAAATGTTTCTTCCGTATTTTTGGTGAAGGACTAGGACTTCGATTGATAAGAGGAGAATCTGGTGGATTTAAACAAGTTTTTAGCGGACTTCCACAGCTCTGAGATTTAATTGCACTATTTGTTTGGTTGTGGCTCGGACTTGCACCACTATAGGATTGTGACATATTGTAACTTGTAGTTTTTGCATTGACCATGATGACACTATCATCCTCCCATGGTATGGCTTTTCCTGAATGTTTATTTTTTGTGATTCTGTGTAATGAGTCTTCACCATTCACTGCCAGATAACCATTCAATTCACCATTTGCCTCTGATACATTCTATAATTAAACAAAAATTAGTCAAAAGTTGAAGTAAATTGGAAATCTAATTCATTTACATGTATTTTTGGCAAATCTACATTTAGTTTCAACCGGTGATCTTATACTTAGTACATGTGTATATCTATCTAGATACATTACTTTTACAACAACTATCTTATTTTCAGTAAGGGCTCCTCTAGGGATATATTTACAGGAGGTTGGAACACAAGTCAAAATTTAGTGTACCAGCATAATTTTTTTTCTAGTACATGTATAAGTATTAGGTATATTTAAGTTCAACACCCCACCATGGTAAAAATAAATAACTTGTATTCCAGTCACTCTGTACATTTTTTTTTCTTGAAAAGCCGAGGAAATAATACGGAAGTTATTATAAGTATCTGAATTAGGCCATTTTGACAACTTATGTCTCTTTAGTGCAGATCATCCAAAATATTGTGAAGACCATAAACAAAAGATGTATAAGAACAAGGTTTCTTCCATGATCATGATGGTTGGTGGTTCAACACACATTTAAGATTGATTTACATAATTTCATCTCCCATTGGTAATTAACCAACCAGAGGGATTGATTTTTGTGATGCAACAAATGTTACCATGACTATATGTCATAAATACCTGATTTCAGAATGGAAAGTGTACTCAAATGGCAAAAACCCTGATCATCCAGTAAAGGTTTTCAGAGGTTTCCATTCATACTTTTTAGAAGACACTGGTACTTATATGTATATTGGATGAAACTTGAGATCAGGATATCTATCACTCCTGTAAGAAATTCTACATGTATGTAGAGAAAATTCTTATCACAGGTGAAAGTTATCCTGATCTAATGAGATCTCATGCAAGACCTTTTTAATTTAAAAGTGAAGGTATACTGTATGGTAGGCAAGAAATCCAATTCAATAAGTAATGAAGGAATTTTGAGGAAATGCAAATGAGACAAAGTCTCTACAAATGCATGTATTTCAGACCTGCATTCACATAAACATCAATCATCAAGTAAAATGCACAAAAGGTAACAATTCCACTATTTCATTGGATCATTATAACTTTTATACAATTTTCATCCTATAAAACTGGAATAGTTTGATGTAAAGGCATTCAATCTTTAAAAAAAAATGGAAAACATGGAAAAGTTAACAGATACTGTGAAAGTACAATTGTTCGTGCGGTTCCAATTTTCGTGGATTTAAACCACAAATTTATGTTCCCAACGAGATCAATTTTTTCCTTAGAGATGTAATGTACAGAACTCGAAACAACGAATTTAAGTACCCACAAAATAGTGCCATTTATGAAAACCACGAAAATTGGTGTCCACGAATAAAAGTACATCCACAGTATGTAAATAAACATATTACAATAACCCTGATCCATACAGTTTTATCAAATACATACATGTATATATAGGTTTTACCTTAGCACTGACATAATCATTCCAGCAATGCCACCATTGTATAGATATCAGGTACCATATCTGTCCAACTTCAAATGGCTTCCTTGATTCTCTTGCTAACCATTGACTGTAACATACATAAAACTGTGGTAAATATGTTTATCTGTAATTTGTAAGAATTTCCTTTGTCTACAGAGACTGATAATCTCAGTATCAAGAAATTACTGTAAACATATTAATTTTCGCGCTGTACTATTTTTGGCTATTTTCGCGGTTGGCTCTTTAACGCGAAAAATAGTACCTGTGAAAATAAGTTTTTGTGTAGAAAAAAGCCTTTTTAACATTGAAAACCGTGAAAATTGATACCTGCAAATATGTTTGTTTTTCATAAACTTTGAAAGCAAAAATTAATACGTTTACAGTATCAGGTGGCTGTGAAGGCGTCACATGTTGGTTGCTATACTAAATTCATGTCTTGTACTATTTGTCATGCTCATATTACTTTGAATTTAGAATGCCTATAAATTATTGCAATAAACAATAGATTAACTGTACTAGAAAAAAAATTTCAGTTTATTTCAATTTTTTATAGTGTTTTATTTATGAATTTGTGAATTACTGATAAAAGAAATACAGTAGAACTTTGATGGCTCGAACATCCAAGGGACCGATAAAAACCGAGTTAAAGGGTTGTTTGAGCTATCAGGGTCTAACTATGTTTCAACTTGAACAAAGGGACCCGAAAAAGTGTTGGAAACATCCATGGTGTTATTGCAGTTCCAAGCCATCTGAATTCAACTGTATAGGACATTTTGTTTTTGATACGAACTTAATCATGGCATAACGCATCATGCTCGCCTTAACAGGCTCACTTGATACTGGCCATGATAAAGTCCAAATCATTAACAAAATGTCCTATATTCCATATATATGTACACCTCATTTATGACAAAACTTGCATCATATGTATAAAGTGCTGAACCAATCGGGTTCAATCAAATTCTAGTCTGGCATAAAGTTGTAAGCTACTTGTGATTACAGTTGATTAGGAAATACCGGTAGGCATGTATTTTTTTTTTTACCAAATTATTGATATTTTAAGGTAGATAGACACTGTTGCGCTGCGCAATTCAATCGCGCATTAGAAAAATAAAGAGCCGGATACGGGGTAGGTTTGATTTTCGTGCCGGAAAAGTAATATGACGGCTTTTTGTTTGTGACGTCATAATTGAATGACAAATTGACAAATGTGAAACGTCACATTTCGTTTAGTTTGCCGCTAATTAACTCCCTTTTCCCGTAAACAATGTTTGATCCCGAAACTTTGCAAAATATCTCCGTGGAAAGCATGGTGACATATACATTTTGTTATTGTAACCAGTAAATTACATCATAAACTACCTGTTCACAAAAATACATCAAATTCTCATGGATAAAAAATTCATTTCCATTAAGCTAAAAATTGCCTTTTCATATTTTCCCCATGCATTCTATGTAAATTATGGTGAAAAAATGGCTAAAAATGAGCAAACTTTGATCTCAATTCTAGAAAAAGCAAGCATGGTGACCCATACTTTTTATTACAGATTTCAGGTAAGTAGGATTGGTTCTTCAATTGTGCCGACTTACAACAAAATCTCATGGATATGAATATTACTGTCTATCTACCTTAAGAGTCAGGGTTCATATACATTTTCTACTACAAAAATTAACTGTCATAGCTTACATTTTCATTTTCAAGGAACAATATTTCCATGTGGTGACATTTTGTACACTATTTGGGAATTTGCTTGTCTTTTTGGACTCATGGTTTCAACATTTTAACGTTTTATTTCATTACTTATTTCATAAATTTTATATTTACATATAAATCATTTTAAGAAAATTGCATTGCAATTTTTGCTCAAATTGTAGTTTTCAAAGGCTTTTAATGTCCTTTTTCCAAATTTCAAGTACTTTCAAGTCCTTGATTTCCACCTTTCATTTTCAAGTACATGTACGTACAAGGATTTGAAGCACATGTACAGATCATGAACAGTTTACATCCACTTTATTTTTATTTTTCACCACACCCTCTCTAGGGACTTCCTTTTTTTGATTTTCCATTTGATTTTCCTTGCTTTCAACCTTAGCTATCTTGAAGATTTTGAAAACTTAAACTGATATCACCAGTATTTTATCAAGTCTAGTAGTAATTTGTCTTTCAAAGCTAAGCACTGAATTTTTTTTTTTGGACATATCATTAATGTAATTGCACATGTACATGTATTTACAAAGTATGTATAATTAAATACTTACTTTACAATATTTCCTTCTTCTTCAGTTGATTTAGGTTTCAAGCCTAACACAATGTGACATATCTGAAAATGAGACAGGTCATAAATACATATGAAAAAGAAAGAAAATGGGGTAAATGTCAAGGAGACAACATCCCATATCCAGGTTAAAACGACCCAAGAAAGCATCTAGGGGTCACCGTAAGGTCTTCAACAAAGTGAGGAACCTCACACCATATCACAAGCCCTAAATGGCCAAAAAAGTTTGTTTACCAACAAAAAATTATAACTACAAGTATCTATATACCATTATATCTATTTAATTTATTTTACTCAAACTCTTTGTCTATAACAACCCAAAAACAAACAGTTTGTTACTTCCTATTGCACAAAAATTCTGCTGTTTGATCAAGCTGTCTGTGTTATTGTAGACAATTACACATTATATAAGTACTGTCACAGGATATTGAGCTTTTTCAAATTTTTACATTCTTCCTCGAATTGATTCTGCTTTAAAAGAAAATTTGCATTAATTATGTCACAGACATTGGCTAGGGGTATTTGCCAAAATATCACTCTTGGTCATTCACACATTTTAAAGACAATCTGAGTAATTCAACAAATATGTTATGGAAAGGATGGTTACATGTATGTGTCTTGGGTATACATATCCCTCCATTTCCATCATTCCAGTTTTGGAGAAATTTTACTACCTTAGGACCAGTATTTCTTGTTTGGTTATTCGAGAAAAATAACTGTCTTGGGTTTAAATATACCTCCTCATCCATAATTGAGAACTCTTACCACTCTAGGACTTGTATATTTGTATACAATGCCATAATTCTACAATATACACATGTACATGTACTTTTATCTCACCTGACTTAGAAGATTAAGAAAGTCATCAGCTAGTGTATTATTTACTGTCCATACTAAATATTCTTCCTGTGTAATACTACCATCCTACAAAATAATGGTCACATCAATATCATATTACGGAGTTTTTTAAATACATGTTATATCAGGGTTCGACTCTAACAGTAGTCCTGTAGCCCCAGGCTAGTGAATTTGAGGAAGGACTACTAGAATTTGTAACTTGGTAGTCCTTTGGTCTAGTTAAAGTTTGAAATTTTTTTTAAATGTATATTTATTTCGGGCCTGTGAAATCGTCATGGGACTAGTAAATTCAGGAATCTTGTAGTCCTTTTGTCTACTAAAAATGAAATTTAGTGTCAATCCCTGTATATGCAGGGTCTTTCATGTAGGACTATGTTAAATAGTATTTAAATGCAACATTTATATAACGAAAGATTTGATTGGTCATAACTGACCGTCAATTCCACCATCTACACACCTGGGACAAGGTAGGTTCCCTGTTTAGTCTGGTTCCTTGTATGGTTACAAATACACAAGTTAAAAATAGAACGTGAAATTGATTAATGGTTTTTAATTGCATTAGAATCGCAATAACAGCACATTATTTGAATACCCAAGGGCATCAATCTTGATTTGACGGTCAAATCTACGATTGACACCCTCGGGTGTTCAAATAATATTAGTTAAATATACATTAACTTTTAATTTGCAGACAAATAAATCCAGCAAAGCAAATTGATAATCAATCAAAGAAAAAATTTAAATATATTTCTGATTACACAATTTTCTTAGAGCAAATAAATAATTCAAAGTGAAGAATGAGGAATCAATTTTCCCCTAAGAAATGACACAGGGTATTAGGCATTTTCAACATCAATCCTCAGAAAATGTTTGACAAAACTGTATCAACTCTTATAGTTCATGTACAATAAATTGAAATATAATGTTTACCTAACTTTATTCAGCATCAGTAAAAAAATAATGATATTTCAAAATTCTGATAAAAAGCCTGAACTTACAAATACATGTCAAATATGGTAACAGCATGTTCTCACATGTTCACTTTTTCATAATAGAATCTGTAAGTCTCGTACAATTTTGGAACTTCCTGGTACATAATTTGTACCGGAAGTTGCATTTTTAACACAAAAATAGGACGTTTTAAGCAAGAAACTTGGACGTCATATTCCCGCAACGTCATATTTCAGGAGGAAAGGTTTTCAAATTCAATTTTATAGCGTTTCCTCGGTGTCACATGACGAGACTTACAAACCCTATATGCAGACTACAAACACATTTTCCAAAGACTAACACACTACGAACAATGTATCCATAATTACATGTAGCCAACTTCAGTAGCTATTGTCTTAAAATATATTCCTACCTTGTCACTATCATGGCATGCTAATATTTCCATGGCAACAGTTTCAGGGCTCAAGTTATGAAAAACATCAGATTCCTACAAATTAAACAGTTACTGTGTTGAAAGTTGAATTTCAATGAATACATTGCATATGATTATGCATTGTTTTTTCAGTCAATGGTATAATAAATGAAGGTGATATACATGTATGTGCATTGAGCAAGTTGCTAGAACTGTTGCCGTCCAACTCATATGCCAAATTCTGTCTGTTCCACTGATGCTGTAAATTACCAAGATGGAGAACACACTGGTAAAAATAGTTTTCAGACTCTTTGATTCAATATTTCTAATGATGATCCTGCTCCCAGTAATAAAGAACAACATCTTGAGAGATACTTTAACAATATAGGAGTAATTGATTTCGCAGGAAGTGACCCCAAATATTAGACTGCAACACAACTCCTTATTCAGTTGATTATTTTTTTTTTCATTAGGTCAATTCTGAATCAGAAGTCATGTGAAGTGGTTAAGTGCTTTGTTATTATAAATTTTGAAAAATTGCTGTTTTTTTCAGTAGATGATATTATGACATAAACAAGATGTGTTTGTGAAACACTACATATGCCCCCAGATTCTACAGTAAAATATGTGAAAATACCCAATTTTACCCCTTTTTGACCCCTATGACCTTGACCTTTCACTTAATTTTTTTGCATATTTATGTTCCCCTTGACAAGACCTATACACTTGCCAAGTATTAAAAAGTCTATCTTACATAGTTCAAAAGTTGTTTATTACCATAAAAACACCCAATTTAACCCCTTTATTCTGAAACAGATGAAGCCCCTTTGGGTCTCTTGTTTATTGAAATGCTTTTAATTGTTAAAAATATCTGTTTAAACATGCTATAAGAAACTTACAGAAAAATACTGCATCAAGATCTGACAAAAAATTAAAAAATTCATTTTTTCCATTTGTCCCCCTTTGGGCCTCTTGCTTCTCAAAAACGGTAAATGCTACCTCAAACCTGTCGACATACTCCAGTTGCGCAATTTTATTAGCAATAACATAAAACAAACCCCGTCTCAATACGATAAATAATAAGGATTCTACAGTCAGATATGTGAAAACAGCCAAATTCATCCCTTTTTAACCTCTGTGACCTTGACCTTTGATTTTTTTTTGCATATTTATGTTCCTCTTGACTAGACTTATACACTTGCTAAGTATCAAAAGTCTACCTTATATAGTTCAAAAGTTATATCCAAGGTTAAAGTTTCGGACGCACAGACAGACAGGACAAAAACAATATGCCCCCCGATCCTTGATCTGGGGGCATAAAAATGCAATATTACTCTTGTTATCCCCAGTTTGAAGATTTATATGCATTTTTTCTGATGGAATAGAACACAGGCTCCTGTTAAAGGGAGTAAATGACAGAAATATATGACTGGCAAAGGTGGACTTACAGAGACTGAAAAGAGACCAAGTTATGAAGAATACATCAAAATTATTTTTCTACATGTACATGCTCACCACTTCATGGGCTGCTCTGTTTTCTGACCGTACAGCTAACATGGCTGATAACATCTGTATCAGGTCTTCTTTACTTAACTTCCCATCTTTCTGCTTACAGAACACTTTAAAGCAAACTGAAATACAGGTAAAATATAAATTTTAGAGATTGAATAACTTTCATTAAAATCAAGTTTTATTATTCTTATGAAACTGTCATAGGAATTTGAAACAAATCAATGTAATGTCCAACGATTTTTTATTTGTATGTAGATCTGAAGCTGTACAAGGTTTGCTGTTTTCATTTGGTTTCAAATTCTAAATATTGTTCAAATTGAGATTTTTTTGTTAAATATAAGTTTACCATAAACTAAAATATTCTCCCCCAATTTAATCTTTTTTTTATTTAAAAGGTCAGATTTCACCACAAAGTAAGTGTGCAAGGACATCTATGTATTTTTCTGATTTTTCTTCATTCTCATTTAGTCATATTACCTTCTACAAATAGAACTAATGTATCGTTTTCCAAGATACATAACTTCAAATCAACTTATATGTTAAAGGGTCTCATTTTCAAACTATGTAACTAAACATTTATGTTATTGTGCCAAAGTTTATTTCCAACTGGCCAAATGGTTTTAAAGAAGAAGATCTTTGAATGTACTCCTATATTAAACTTTGTTTCCCATTGGTTGCCAATTTGCATAAGGTGCAGACTTGAAGGACATCTGTTTTGAAGGGGACCATCTAAGATACATTGTGACTAGCCAAGTTGTTTCAGATAAAAAATTCTTTGTATGCTCTTTCCATACAGTCGAGTAATAAATTAAGTTCCCTGCAGATGGCCATGTTGGATGACATTTAGGCATAAAAGTCACAATACATATATATATTATAGTCAGTACCTCATAAGCATCATTAATGTCAAGTTCCGTTCAACTTTCATCAACTGATCACTAAGGCTTTATTTACTAATATTTTTAACATTAAGCCGTCTATGAAGCTGATAAACTACTTCAACATACATGTCAACAGAGACCATAGTGATTCGCCACTAAAGAACCAGTAATGTACACAATATGTTTATATAGGAAAATCATTATAACATGAAATAAGGTAAAGATTAAGAAAGTATTTTTGCAAAAAATTGCAGAAATTTGCACAAAAACACTGTTTTTGCTCTTAATTATGGAAGAAATAATTTTTTTAAATGAAGTGATAGTAGGGAATTTCTCTAAAGCTTAAAAGAGAAAACTTAACTAAAGAAGATTTGAACAAAGAATTTAAATGGAAATAACCCATAACCATATGGCATTGGGAAAAAAATTTTAAAAAATGGTGAAAAACGGCCAATAAATCATGCACAGGCCTTTGGATTTTCAAAATTTTCAAAATTTTCAGAGTATGTAGATCTTGATATGCTGAACATTTTTTTAATTTACACTTCACCTCTATCTGTTACAGTTTTTGAAATAAAAAATAAAAAATTCACAAATTTTGAAAAATTTAGGGAAAAGGGGCTATAACTCTCAGACGGGTTTTCCAATTTCTTCAAAATTGCAGAGCAGATAGATCTCGGCATTCTGAACATTTTTACCCTTTGTCAGATTTTTGATATCTGCATCGGTTTTTGAGTTATTGGCTAAAAACTGCAATTTACCCCTAGGTTCTATTTTTAGCACAGGCGGCCATGTTTTTTATCGGATCATAATAAAATGAGGATCGTTTGTACAGGACATGTCATAGATGATTACTATTAAGTTTCATACCAATCCCTCCAGTAGTTTCAGAGGAGAAGATTTTAAAAGTGAGCTAACAACAGACGGACAAACGTACGACAGACGGTCGACGGACGCAAAGTGATGGCAAAAGCTCACCCTGGCATAGCAAAGTGAGCTAAAAATGGAATCTTAGAGTTATCTATCTTTACATTCAAAAAAAAATATGAAAATGGAATTTTTAAATTTTGACCTCTGTGACCTTGACCCTTGACCTGACCTAATTTTTTCTTGCATATAATTAAATGTTCCTCTTGACTAGATCTATACACTTGCCAAGTATGATAATTCTATCCTTAATAGTTCAAAAGTTATAGCCAAGGTTAAAGTTTTGGACGCACAGACTGACACACACACACAGACAGACAGGACAAAAACAATATGCCCCCGATCCTCGATCTGGGGGCATAAAAAATATGAAAATGGAATTTTTTAAATTTTGTCCTCTGTGACCTTGACCCTTGACCTGACCTAATTTTTTCTTGCATATAAATGTTCCTCTTGACTAGATCTATACACTTGCCAAGTATGAAAATTCTATCCTTAATAGTTCAAAAGTTATAGCCAAGGTTAAAGTTTCGGATGCACAGACAGACACACACATACAGCCCGGACAAAAACAATATGCCTCGATCCTCGATCTGGGGGCATAAAAATAACTTCTTTCTGGCATATTGATAGGAACTCCAGACCAATATACCGGGTATGTAAGGACATCACATAAAGATCAGTATAAATGTCAATAAAATTGTGTAGTTCCAAGAGAATACTTACATTTTTGTCTTTCCATCCCTGGACCTCTACAACAAGCAGATATTCCACAAGCCATTTCTTTGAAGTCAATATGGTTATCACAATTTTCATCAAAAGCTTTAAACAATCCTGAAATATACATGTACAAAAAATACAAGTACTGGTACATGTTTATGCCATATCAAATTCACAATTTATTTTGGTTTCGTAAATCATGTCAGATCATAATACATGTAAGTATATTTGGGGGTTTCAGGTGAAAATTTTAACATGGTTAAAAATCTATATTCTTTTGATCGTTAAAATGATTGTGTATGGTTTATAGTTACCAGACTTTGAATGCAAGAATATAATCTAAACAAAAAATCTTGTAAACAAATTTTGATTAGTCAATTTCAATTACAAAAATAAATACCGGTACTAACCACATAGTGCATGAAAGAGCATGTTACACATTAGTATTAAACTGTAACCTTTACTTTTTGACTGGTAAGTTCCAAATTGATTCATGAATTGTAGGTGCACTAAAATTTTGATTTTTTTTTAATTTTTGCACTTGCATTTCCTGTTTTTCATAATAAGCCTTGTTAAGAGGTCAAAGTGCTGTAACTTATTTATTTTTTTCACTTAATTATTTTAACTTTTACTTTGTTGGAATGCTATATGTATATGGTTAATAACCTTAACTGTAGACAAGTACAATTTTAATTTTGTGGTGAGATTTTGTATTTGATAAATACAGTGGAACTTGGATGGCTAGAACACCCCGAGGTACTGTTGAAAACAGTTGGAGCCAACAGGGTGTTCCAGATATCAAGGACAAACTATGGTATAAACTTGATCAAAGGGTGCACATAAAGAGTTCGAAGCATCCATGGAGTTGGATTTAATGCAGTTTGAGCCATCAAAGTTATAGGGTCTATAAGTCTCGTCATGTGACTCACGAGAATCCACGATAAACAGGCAATTCGAAAACGTTTCCTGCCAAAAAATGACGTCTTGGGATTGTGACATTCAAATTTTTTGTTTGAAACGTCATTTATCTTTGTTTAAAATGTAACTTCCGGGTACAATTTTTTATCCCATAAGTTCCAAAATTGTACGAGACTTACAGGCCCTATACTGTAAGTCCATTAGACGGAAATGTCTTTTTTTATACTCCAAAGATGAGATTTTATTTCCCATGTATAAGATTTTGTATTTGATAGTTCAGTCCATTGGCTTGTAAAGCTTTTTTCTTTTGTCCTCTATATTTTCATGCAACATGTGTTTCCCTTTCTCAAACATACCAAATCCATGACATATAATGTACATGTATTGAATAACTAACCTTCTGAGATGTCCTGTGGTATAGGGGGCGATACCAAACTCTGAAAGGTTTCCAGGTCAAACTTTCCTGTTTTTGATTGTGATTTTAACATCCAATATCTTTTCTCTAATTCACTGATGTCTGTTTCTTCCACTGAAATATACAAGTAGACACCATTTTAAATCTCTGTACATTTAATAACTGATTCTGATTTTTTACATTTTCTATGAACACAGTTTCAAAACAAACAATAGAAACAGAAATTTTTTTTCATTGATGCTGAGAAATTATGTTTGTGTACTTGAATATGTATATGTATATTGTAAATTAAATTATATTACTCATTATAAAGCAATTGGAAAGCATGTAAACCAGAGGCTCCCAGGAGCCTGTATCGCTCACCTGGCTTTCAGTTGCCTTAATCAAGGAAACATTGTAAGTTATACAGTTGATCTTCAGTTTCTCAAACTTTTGTAGCTCGAACACCTCCAATATCTTGAACTTTTTTTAAAGTCTGATCATCTTTTACTATATTTCTTTGTTGGGCTTTTTTTTTTTGACAAAAAGGGTTCTTGCTAAGGACCACTTTCGACACCAGTTTTGAAGTCAAGACGTCATTTTGTAAATGGCAGTCAACAAACAATTTTCAGCATTGGTTTTGAAGTCGCAACATCAATATCTATTTGGAAATCAAATTTCATTGAAATCGGACAATGTTGAATTTTCCCGCCTTTTTTTGGTGGCCATTTTAAAAATGGCGGTCAACGGACAATTTTTAACATCAGTTTTGAAGTTGCGACATCAAGACCTATTTGGAAACCAAATGTCATTGAAATCGGACAATGTTGAATTTTCCCGCCTTTTTTGGCGGTCACTTTGAAAATGCTAGTCAACGAACAATTTTCAACACTGGTTTTGAAGTCTCAATATCGATATCTATTTGGAAACCAAATTTCATTGAAACCGGACAATGTTGAATTTTCCCGCCTTTTTTGGCAGAAATTTTTAAAATGGCAATCAACGAACAATTTATAACAGCAGTTTTGAAGTTGCGACATGAAGACCTATTTGGAAACCAAACGTCATTGAAATCGGACAATGTTGAATTTTCCCGCCTTTTTTGGCGGCCATTTTGAAAATGGCGGTCAACGAAAAATTTTCAACATCAGTTTTGAAGTCGCAACATCAATGTCTACTTGGAAACCAAATTTCATTGAAATCGGACAATGTTGAATTTTCCCGCCTTTTTTGGCGGCCATTTTGAAAATGGCGGTCAACGAAAAATTTTCAACATCAGTTTTGAAGTCGCAACATCAATGTCT
>MJUU01057181.1:16818-33590 GCA_002080025.1 Modiolus philippinarum | reverse complement strand
ACAACTCATCATACTTAAGCTTCAGACCAAATATCAAATCATTACTATGTACACAAGCTATAAATTTTGCTGGGTGTAAAGAAAGGAGGCCTTTCCAAAGAAAGGCATGTCACAAATAGTTGTTCCATATAGGGGAAATTACTACTTCAAATTTCTATATTTCTTGGTATGAAGTTGTTGCCCTCTTTGAAACTGGTGGTAGCAAAATATCAAATTTCCCTTGGATATTGCAGTTTCGACACCCAATACTATTCCCAAGGCCAAATGTTCGTAAGATTTGGCACTTACCTAATCCTTAGTTTACGTATATGTCCCGCTGGTCGACGGTTAGTGGAACTTCATTAACTTGTTCAACCAGAAAGAGGCTAGGGCACATGTGGAACTCCCTGATTAGGGGTCTTTGGGTCTTACCAATAACTGGAAATACCACCGGATACTACACTCCCCCTAGTTTTATTGTTTAGGCCCCCGCCAGGTAGACATCCATCAAATAAGGACCTCATTCCTAGGGCCTTTCCATGAAAGACAAGGGTATTTTTCCACCAATTGAATAGATCTTCCATGTTTGTCTCACTACTTTGGGGGGGTCTAAATCAGTCAATGCCAACCAAGGAGCATGGTCACTATGTGTATCATGTCAATATCTGGAATGCAGAGGGTTTGAACAACTGGTACCACTTGCCATACAAAAAGGGCAAGTAGCCAATAAAACCCCACAGGCCATTGTCTGTCCATGTAAATTCAAAACTGACAACCAAAGGTTCACCATAACTTCAAAACGGGTCAATTCAACAAGTAAAAACTCCAAACAAATTCAAAAAACTATTTACATATATACATTCCCTCCCACTGATATATTTCCAAAAAAAGGCTTAAGCTGGCAGGTCTGGTGTCTGGCCTAAACTCTGACCACAGTGATTGCACTTGGTCTGAAGGCCAAAAACTCCCAGCACACACAGCTCTGCCTCTTCCAAATCAGGGATGGGGTAATTGTAATGTGTAATTGTAATTAATTGTAATTAATTACAAATTTTGATGTAATTGGAAGTAATGTGTAATTGACAAAAATTTGAATTACATGTAATTGTAATTTAATTAATTACTTACCAAAAAAGGGTTGTAATTTCAATTACTTTTCCAATTACATTCAATTACATATACATGCTAAAAGAGAGTGAAGGGAAGATGGCTATATATATAGCTACCTCCTATTCAAGAAAGTTTAGATTTAATATGATTTCTTTACACAAAATATTATTATGACTCAGTATTTTCAATATACAAGAATAGGCACCTTTTCTCTCTTGTTTTTAAATGTGGACATTGTGCAAATTGCTGTTTCCTCTGGTGCATTTTTTTTATTTTTATACGTTTTAATAGAGCAACTCTTGATATTAAATTAAGGTTTGAAATATAAATTAAATTTAAAATTATTGTTGTGTAAACAGTTAAAAATTTGTTTATTGAATTTCATTATAAATACCTATAGTTTGTCATATTTACTTTTGTGTCAGTGATTAACAAGACTTGATTAGTGTCTAAATGACATGATTATTGCCTTTAGGCATTATAATCAACCTTTTAAATACCTGTAGAAAGTCTAAAATTTTAATGATTTTTAACATTATTTTATATAAACTATTTATTATCTGTCATCAATGTACCCATGAAACAGTATTATTTTGCTAAAATATTATTATACTCAAAAAAAATCTTTGACATGAAAATTATTTCAAATTTCAATTTATTTTATTCTTGTTAACATGTCATTTTGGTTTACAGGTAAATATTAAATACAAGTTAGAAACAAACTTTAATTGTTGAAACAACACAGTCCACTGTGTTTATTTTGCCTATAATTAAAAGTGGGCAGGTGTCTTCCACCTATTCCCACTTTTTAAAATTCACTATTCCTTCTATTCCCACATACCAATTCCTTTGATCTTTGATTTGTTTTTATAGTAATTAATGGTTATNTCTATAATTGACTAAATTAGTTTATATGTAATTAAAACGGGCATATACAGACAGAGAAGGCAAACCAATGAAATATATATATGATTAAGAATACAAAACAGTCTTTAACATGAATAATTTCCTTATATGCTAAGAAATATGTCAACATAAACAACATAAACTATATTCATGCTTCAAGTGGAGTAAACGTCTTACTTTGAATATATAAAATGCACCGATTTATTGTCTTATAGCTACTGAATCGGAGATGTCTTCAAAATGGACAAACTTAATTGACAGTAACTATGAGTTTCGTATATCTCTGCTTGACTTGAGACTATTTTTTAAAATATTTATTAATGTTACTTTTTCTTTGCATAAAAATCAAGTGAAAATTAAAAATTTACATGTACAAATAATTCATTTTCATGTTCCCATCCAACACTTAATTAAAAGTATATTAAAGATTGTTTGTACAGTATAATCCTTTGTTTGGTAAGTTTTCCACCTATTCCCACATGAATTTTTACTTTTTCTTACCTGAAATTTAAAAAGTGGGAATAGGAGGAATGAACCAGTGGGCAAACCAAAATGACACCTTTCTAATCAAATGAATGTTCTGTTGATGTGTTTAAATTGTCTGCTAAGCTTTTATAAATATTTTACTCACACATTCAAGTAATAGTTATACATGAAAGTTAGATACATGCTAGCTGCCTGCAAATTGAGGGAATTCAAAATAACTCCAAATATTACTGAGTTAACTTGCCAGTCAGTTGATAACCACCCCACAGTAGAGAGAATCGATAAACTTTTGAGTCTGATATGTTTAGGCTCGAGGACAATACATCTGAATATTTGATGTAGATAAACATGATAAAGTTTATCAGTAATCACATTGGTCAACTTTTTTGGTAGTTTATTAATTTTGCAATAATAGGTATGAAATGCTTTCCTTTATGCCTCTTAGAGTCCTTTTCATTTGATAGCATGAGAAATAACTTTTGAAAATAAATAATAAAAACAAAATGTTGGCTTCAAATGTAATTTGTAATTTAATTAATTACATTTGCAAAGTAATTGTAATTTAATTAATTACATTCCAAAATCCTTGTAATTGTAATTGTAATTTAATTGAGAATTTTGGGAAAGTAATTGTAATTTAATAAATTACTTTTCAATGTAATTGACCCCATCCCTGTTCCAAATAACTGGACAACTGATCTTTCAAGGGCGATAGAGATTGCAGAAGGGCCACAGAGTGGCCCAGGCCTGATCTCTCTAACTTCTGAACTGTGTCACAGCCATCAGCTTTTATCTCAAACATCCAATTGCAAGGCATCCCAGATTTTGTTATCACTTGACATGAGCTTTGCAAAGATTTAACATGGTTGGTAATTGGCCCACCTGACAAATGAATTGTAGGCAAGGGCCAACCAACTATGGGCAAAATCAAACCAAGTGCAAAGTCAAAGCTCTGTAGCCAACACCCTTGGGAAATCTGACTAAAACAAGACACTGTCTTTTCAAGGGCTAGGGTTTTTAGATTTCTCTTTCCTTGTGTGAAAGGCAACTGAGTGTGTTTCTCTGGATCCGCTGTCCTTGCAATATCTATTGAGGTGTAGGGTCCATATCTGAAATTGATTCTAGCCAGTGAAATACCTGGGTTCCATTGTTTGGGCTGCAGATTAGGGGTAGCCACAATCATGACAATGATTGCTCTATAATATCTAAGGTCCTTGGCTCCTCCTACAGAGAATACATTATGGGTTTTCTGTGGGCAATGGAGGTCCAAACTATTGATGTGGGAAGACTTACCAGGGTCCCATGGATGCAGTCCTGTACTTTTTTCACTTCTGCACACAACATCTACCTGTGATACTGTCTCTGGGGGTTTAGGGGGCAATGTGAATGAGCTGGTGTTCTCTTCAAACAAGTCTACCAACCCCAAGTCAGATAACACAGGGCTCACACTTCTAATTATGTCATTCCCTTCGACTGGACCTGTACATAGTTGTACTTTACTGTGAATGGGGTCATCCTTTGTAAAGGTGACAAAGTCAGCATGAGAGGATGGTACAGGGTCATTGGTGGATGCTGTCAATGACAAAGTGGCATTGGGTGGTGGAGACTTACATGAAAGGGATTGGAGTACCTCATGCCCAACTAATTCCTGCGTAGAAGGCTTCTCAACTTCTTGCTTTTGTTCTGAATCAAAATGAGAAGACAATCCATATGGTCCAGTCAAACTTGCAGTTTGGCCCTTACAGGGCCAATCTAGACCAGTACTGACCGATCCAACATGGGATGTCCCTAACTCATTTTGCTCAGAGGGATTACAGCCACTTTCTGTGCATTTAATTGGGGTGTCTTCCACTTGACTGTCTGAGAACAAGGGCTTTTGGGCAAAGAAACTGGTCATTGAGGAAATGTTCTGGGTGTCCTGTTCCTCCATAATAGGAACTGCTTGCCTTGCATCTTTTAAAGCAAGACTACGCTGCCTAGGGCTCTTCCAAAGAACGCTGCGACTTACCTGGGCATCAACCATGTACTCCTCACTCAACATACCCCACAGCTTCCAGGACACAATTTTCACTGAATTGGGGGGCAACAAAAATGTTTCTTGGGCAATGACAGCAGTCATGGTTGGACTTGGAATGACTGCCTCCCAGGACACTGGGACTACTTCCCCATGGACTGTCAATTTCCCTTCCTTTAAGTCAAGGTTTATCCCCTGTTCTCTCAAAAAGTCTAATCCCAGCAGCATACTGTCTCCAACTGGGGCCACATAGATGTTCATGGTGAAGGACTGTTGGCCAAGCCCCAGCTCAAAGGGACCGGCCACATATCCATTCATCCTGAGCCCCTTCCCTGCCGTGTTCATGATCACTTCCTTTATAATTGGTGGGGAATATTGTAAAGCCTTGTATACCTCTTCGGATATAAGGGTAACCTGTGCTGCTGTATCTACTACAGCGTGAATGACTTCACCTTGCACCCTTACTTGCACCCTATACATGGTACCCCCTGACAACCGACTAATAGTATATGGTCTCTAGACCCTCCTCCTCTTGGCTATCCCCACCCTCATTTGGGTTGTCTAACTGATCCTCCACTAAGGTTGTCTCCCCCTCTTCGTCTGAAAAACCTAACTCCAATCCTAAAAGGGGGTCCTCTTCACTCTCCCCAGGATTTTCAATTGGCTCAATGGGTTGGGGGTCATCGGGTAAATCCTGGGGTTCTTGTTCCTCAACATCTGTNGCCTTTTCACCTTATCAAATTTTCCCTGCCTTAACCAGGCTGGGCTAAATGACCTGGTGCCAGCCGGTTCCCCATAGGTCTGCCCTTGCGCCTCTTTTAGATTAATTTCCCCTTTACTGGGCTCTTCCTGACTGAGGCCTTTCTCCTTAAGTAGGGTCTGGCTCAGGCCTCTTGAGCTGACCCCTTGGAGTTTAAAGGACTCCTATGCTCTTCAAAGGTCACTCTACGCTTGGGGGACCCAGATCTTTCCAACCTTGGGCATTCCCTCTTGAAATGCCCCATGTCCCCACAGAAAAAACATCCCTTACTTGCAGGTGAGGGGCTTCGGGACTAGGCAGGATTCATTGTTGGGGTTCCAAGTAATTTGCACATTTCTGCTAAAAGGTGCCACTCTAACTTTGGGATTTGATTCTGGAGGCTTTCCACCTGCTCAAAAAGTCCCTCCAGTTTGTCCTGCCATTTATCAACCTTATTCTCCAACTTTTCTACGCTTCCCCGGTACCCTTCGTCCATCCCACCCTTTCGGAGAAATGACTTGGAAGCAGAACAGACGGCGTAGGATTCCTCATGGGAATGCCTTGTGTCTGGGCTGACATATTTCATTTCCCGTCTGCTGCCCCGGCCATATATAGCTTGGTGGTTATGCTGGTGCCACCTTATCTTGTCCACCGCTTCCTCAATATTGGCGGGCCTTATATTAGATGCATAGCTGCCGGCCTCTTTATCAGCAGCACCTTGGCACAGTCTCATGACTGCCTGCTGATACATATGGTCTTCTGGAAGGTTGCGGAAGGCTTTGGTGGCCAGGGACAACACACGGTCAGCCCAATCTTCCAAGGATTCCTCGGGTGTTTGTTTGGCATTCAGGAACTGGACCTGCACGGTCTCGGGAAGTTCTTTAAACCCGAACCCCTTCTCGAGTTTGCGCACGAGGTCCACATATGCCATGTGTTGGTTTCTCTCCGCAAGGAGTGCATAGAATTCGCTTGCCTTGCCATCATGGCACCAGCACAGCTGATCCTTGCACTCCCTAGGGGTCCATTCACTAACTTCCGCATACCGGGAAATCTTGGCGTAAAAGGCCTGCCAATTGCTCTTTCCGTCATACTTAAGTGTTTTGGGCAGGCCATACTTCTTCCCACCCTTGTCCCCTTTCTCCCTGTTCTGTGGGCTGCACTCCTGATATGGTGTCCTCTCAAGAAAGTCATAATCAGGGCTATAATCTCTAGTAGGTCCCCTGGGAGGGCGTCGTGCCTCAGCTCTCGGCCTCTCCTCTAGGGTCCTATATCTCCACCCACTATATCGGCCATTGTCTTCAGCCCTAGTATGCTGGGGGTCTCTATAAGGTCTGGGTGTGTCAAATGGGAAAGCCCCATCCTGTCATCTCCCCTTGCCCAGGCACCCCTGTCACTCTTATAGTCATATCTACTACTTGGGCCCCTATCCGACCGAGCCTCATACAGGTCACGACGGGCCCCCACATCACGGGCCCCAGTATCCCTGTATTTAGGTGTCCAGTCTCTCCTGTGGGATGGGGACAGGTTTTCCCTAAAGCCTGAATCTAGTTCTCCACACTCTACTTCCTCACTGTATTCATCTGTATAAGTGGGGGAGGGGGACCTTGAAAATCTTTCTGCTTTAAATGTTTGGTAGAGCCCCCTTATGGATGGGGTCTTCGGGGGTCTATCTCCGGACGGACAACTAGGTCCACCGGCGACCCCATTAGCCCCATCTCTGGGACGGCCGGCTCTACTCCCATTAATCAATTCGTCACCCCTAGATAATCTCTCTCCTTGTATCTCCCCCTCAATCATATCACTAAAGATGGCCAGCTTTTTATCAGCAGCATT
The DNA here is from genome assembly GCA_002080025.1 of Modiolus philippinarum. NCBI lineage: Eukaryota > Metazoa > Mollusca > Bivalvia > Mytilida > Modiolidae > Modiolus > Modiolus philippinarum. Next base: position 26,523 of record MJUU01057181.1, on the reverse strand, counting down.
GTTAGCTGGCCTAAAATCAATCATATTTAGTAATGTGGGGGTCAAGCGCAGGTGGGGGATTTCTACTAAGTCTTCAAGCAGGATCCCCCCTTTATCCTGCCTCATGTCCAACAACTGGCATGCAATTTTCTGCCCCACACCTGGCAGCAGCAACAATTCATCAAAATGACAATATTAATATGTATTTTGGACATGGTTATACTATATATAATCAATAATAATAATGTACAAGTCAAATGGAAAATACAACAACACAATAATAAAAATACAAGGCAAATATGATTTTATTTAATCAAAACATTCACAGGAGATAAATAAATATAAAGCACAAAGGGGCACTAGCTTGCCGCACCGCCACGGGAGGGGCAGTCAGCAAGCAAGTGTACTCAGTATAAGCGGCGAGCTATTTGGGAATTGTGCACTTAGGTTGGGAAATAATAAGGTAAATTAATTTATAAATGTATGGGGTTGGTGTTTCTATGACCAGGTAATAGCCACCAGACCCTCCGATGGCCACCACGTGGTCCTTGAAATTAGGGGTCAACCCTTTGTCCCACAAGGGGTCTCGCCCTAACTCAAGTCAGAAACATGCACCGATCAAACTCCTAAATCTGAGGCAAAGCTCCCAGCTTTTGCCCCAGACTACTCCTTTCCTTCCTTATTTAGTTGCCACTGGTCCCACCAAGTGACAACTAAATGACTCCCTCGGTTCCCAACCGAATCCTTTTTCCAAGATGGCCGGCCAGAAANGGCCAGAAATCCAACTCCCAGCTGGATTCCTGACAATAATTTAGCGAGCGGTCACTAAATTCCCTAAAAGTCCCGCGCGATTCGGACCTTTAGACTGATCGGCAGCGCCAATGTAAGAATTGGCACTTACCTAATCCTTAGTTTACGTATATGTCCCGCTGGTCAATGGTTAGTGGAATTAGTACATCATCTTCATTAACTTGTTCAACCAGAAAGAGGCTAGGGCACATGTGGAACTCCCTGATTTGGGGTCTTTGGGTCTTACCAATAACTGGAAATACCACCGGATACTACATGTGTGGAAGAATTAAGAAGAAAAAATAAGTTGGTGTGGGAAAGGTTGATAATAAAGGACATTAATATTTAACCATCCATCATCTCAAGCCTAGGAAATATAAATAACAGAGAGCATAAATTACAAGTAAATTTGGCAGATGTTTCCCTTTTGGATCTCTGGATTCGAATCCCAAAAGGGATTTAACAAAATCGTGAACAACTCTTATTTGTTTGCCAAAATCTGTCCCAAAAAGTGACGCGTTTGCAGGCTTGTCCACAGGCACTTGTTTCCATCCACCGGGCTCGAGAGTCCACGCCAGTACGAAAAATAATTAAAATAATCCCACAAGGATCCCCGTCATTGTAAATCGTATTCTTGTTCAATGTAGTGACAGTAAGTACTAGTAGTGTGTCATTTCCTTTCAGTATATCAACTTCCGGGTTTTATAGAGGCAAATTTTAAGGTCGTTTGTGATTGGTTGATGAAAAGTGAAAGTGAAAGTTAAAAATTTTAGTTTGAAACCGAAGAATTTATCCTGTGTACATACACTTCTTTAACTGCATATTTCATCTGTAAAAAATATAAGCATATTGAAAAGAAATCATTTTATTTTTAAACATCCTTTTCTATAATTAATATTTTGACTGTCAGCAGTGAAGAGTTGACCACCTTCTTTTTTTTTCTCTTACTGGCGTGGACTCTCGAGCCCAGTGGATAGAAACAAGTGCCTGTGGCACATGCACTTGTTTCATAAACAGTGTCAGTCCCTCCCTCGAAGAAGAGAGGGAGGAAATTACACTTTGTCTGTGCCACGATGTCACCGTTGTGACCGTGCCTGACGATTTAACAAACGGCAAGACTTTCTTCGTTTTAAGCCATATACCAGGTCTAACTCTCACAGTAACTGTAAAGTCTTTTGACCACGATCGGCCAAACTTTTGGTGTTGATGTAATTTTATTGCAATTGCCGACAAACCGATCCTGATGCCCGATGTGAATCTATCAAATGGTAAAATACTGATGACTTCCGAAAGTAGAAAAAGTAACGTCCAGAATGGACATGTAACGGACACGATTTTTTTACGGAATTAAAAAAAAAACATCATGATTTTTTGACGAAAAAACTTTGGACCCGGGCCCTTTTTTCTGACCCGGTCGGGCAAGGGGAAACAAACATATTTTTATGTTTGGCCTGAGAAATCAAGCAATTTTTTATAGCACTCATTTATATATGAACTTTTAAGGGATCTTGCAATTGTCTGTTTGCTTATTTTCTTTTGCATGTGATGTTGGTTACATAGATCAGGAAATGTCTGCAAAATTATCATAAGTGACCAATACCATGATGATTTGTACTGTCCATGGAGCATTTTAGAGTGCATATATGCATCCTGCAACTGTGGAAAATTTTCAATATTGTGTTCTAATCTTTGCCAATAGTTGAGCATAGCTTTTACAATATCAAAATGCATAGGGAAGCGACCAAATTCAGATAAAACTGCAAAATTTGTGGTTTTCCTGTTTCCAAGTAAATATTTACAAAATTTTAAATATGAAAAAGAAAGGAAATGGGGTATGTCAAGGATACAACATCCCATATCCAGGTTAAAACGACCCAAAACAAAGCATTTAAGGGTCACCGTAGGTCTTCAACACAGTGAGGAACCTCACACTATATAGCAAGCCCAAAATGGCCCCAAAAAGTGAATAAATCAATGGAAATGAAACGCAGCAGTCAGAGACTGCACATCCCCCCCCTCCCAGCAAAGTCGAAATGCACGAATTTTTGTGAACGCATGTATCATTGACAATCAGACCTTGACCGTTATCACGAGCTTACAGTGAATGTTGATGTATTTATTTGTGCTAACCTGGTAAATTAAGAAATATTTCCTTCAAGTTTGAATCACTGAAGCTATCTAAATACTATAAATCAATATACATGGAATATAAATGTACAAATATTAATAATTATTATTGAATGATTATATCTTCTGGGAAATAAACTCTGCTTCAATAAACTCTGCTTAGCTGAAACCATCAGTGAACCACAAACATAAAATTAATATGTATGTATGTATGTATGTGGGGCCGACCCCCGGGGATGACCACTAAACTTGTTTTGTCATGCCCACTAAGAATATATATGGTTTAGGGGTGGGGATCTCAACTGTTTTTGAGATAACTTGTAATTTTCTAAATGAGGGGGTTGAGGCTGACCCCCAGGGGTGACCAAGTAACTCGTCTTTAAATGTGGAATATAAATATATATGGTTAAGGGGTGGGGATATGAACTGATCTTACCATATTTTGAGATTTTACATATTAGGGTGTAGCCCCAACCCCCGTGCCAAAATCAAAATTCCGAAACCTTTGGCACAGACAACTCCCCAAGTGTTACTAGTGTACCTAATTTCATGTTTCTATCTTCTACGGTGTAGGAGTTCTTGGACAATCGTTTTTAGACATTTTTTAACCCCTTAGGGCATTGCCCCTAAGGGCGGGATCAAAATTTTGATACCCTCTTTCAACTTGGGAAAGGCAATATAAGTAGTGACATAAGTTCCAATATCCTAGCTTTAACACTTTTGGAGATATCTCCATTTATTGGATATCGCGAAATTTGTTTTTCGCTCATAATTTGGCCCCAAGGGGTCGAATTCCAATTTTTAGGGGTCTATTCCCTAGTGGGTCATATACTCTTCCATGATGCCAAATTTTAAGTTTCTATCTGTTGCGGTTTCAGAGATATGCCTTGCCACTACAGACGTACGTACGGACGGACTGCATTACATGATCCCTCCGCTTTCGCTAAGCGGGGGGATAACAAACCACATCCAATAACCCAAAATCAAGAAGCTAAAATTGTATAAGGAGACAAGGACAAGCAAACGACCAACATATTCCTGACTTGGGACAAGCGCAAAAATTGCGGTGGGGTTAAAACTCATTTTCTTGGATCCAAACCCTCCCCTATGTGTGGTGAATGGCTATTAAATAAATACACAAAAAGACTCACAGTAAAAATCAAACTAGAAAAAAGTCCAACTTATCAAGATGAGTACCCTTACAATGAAGTACATAAAACATAAAGACAATACACACAGGTACTGTCCGGACAAATGCTCGCAGTTACTGACGGCTAGCTAAGGACATAATTTCCGTTGACTAGTATGATATCAAGCCTTCTTACATATGAAACTTCAATTGAAATACTTCTAAATAGATTTGGTATAACAACATCATCAATTTTGAAAGAAGAACATGATATATTGTGCAATGCCAAATATCGCCTATATGAAAAATTGTTTAAATTTAGTTATGGTCTAAAGCATTTAAGAGATGATAAATATTTTTGCCAACAAAAACCAGAAGTAAAGATTTAACAACAATGCTGTATTTATATCCTTTATGAATAAGTTTGTTCAATGGATTAATAGGTTTTGAAGGACAATTTTTGAATTTATGTGCTCTGTAAATGATATTGCCATAGAAGTAAAGGATGCGAAATGCCCTGATGTATAAGAGCCCTGCATGTAGAACCAAATTTTTTTAAAGAGTCAATGTATCCATAATAAAATTTAGAGAATGTAGTCTTTCACTCATTGAATTCAAGTAAATTCTGTCAAGAGGTATAGCATCACGATTTCTAAATTTTGGGGACAGACAATTAAAAGATCCCCAGACCTCACTGCCATATAGCAGAATTGGTCTTCCTGTATGATCAAATACATGAATGCTTGTTTGGATTTTTGGATTCATAGACAAGAAATCCTTCTGTAACTTAAAATATGCTTTTAAAGCCTTTTTATAAGAGTTCATTTTGAGCAAAGGAGAAAGAGCCTGGTGCAATGAAGAGCACACCTAGGTGTTTACATGTATATTGTTGTATACACTCCAACCTAAATGCTTTGGTATTTCATTATGAATGTGTCTGCCTGCCTTGTTGAAGATCAAAATCTTTGTTTTATTTGGATTGAGAATCAAACACCAATCTTTACAGTGTTTTCAATGATGTCAAGTTTGGTATGAAGACCCTTAGCTGTTGTCGACAACAATATTAAATCATCGGCATACATCAAACAGTTAAGAGATTTACCATTTAGAACAACTGGATCACAAGAATTCTCAATGTAATTTGGTAAATCATTTATAAACTCATTAAATAGAGTAGGACTTAGATTGTCTCGCTGTCTCCTCCAATGAATAAAAGATATCTTCAATTCAATTAATGATTAGGTTTAATTCTGCTTATTTGAACCTATCTTTATTTGAATTGAAGATATCTCTAATTAAATTAAAGACATCTTTCATTCATTTGAAGATAGGTTCAACTGAATTAAGCCTATCTTTAATTTATTTGAAGATAGGTGCAATTTAATTAAACCCCGGAATTAAACCCATCTTCAATTATTTGAAGATAGGTATAATTATTTGAATATATGTTAATTTGGTGTTCCATATAAATGAATGAAAGGGCAAAATATTTCCTATAGCCTAAAGCTAAGCTCTTTCTTCTTAATTCTTGGTCCTTGCGCAACATTACTCATGAGTCAGTGCAGCTTATGATCAGATTATCGAAATTATTACTTTCTTAGGATGGCAACTCTTTCTCATATATTTGTTAAAAAATTATCACAAGAGCTATCCTTTAGGAAGCTGTCACATAAAAAATTAATTATTTCACTGACTGATAAATCCTCCTGTAAAACAAAACTGCTCAAAACAGCATACCTGCCAACTATCCCTATTTGTGGGGGTTTCCCCCATGAGAGCATTGAATTAGAAATTTTCAGAGAGCAATTATTTCTTCCCTTCCTTATAAAACATTCATTTTGTTATTGTAAAAGGATTAAAATGTTATACAGATGCTGTTTTACAACAAGAAAGTGGACCTCAAGCCCCCTTTACAGGTTTTGTGGTATGCTAGAAGTTGTCTTGCACCAAACCCCATGAGCATTTTCAAAGGTTGGCAGGTATGAAACAGAACTACATTGTGTTTGAGCTGGCATGATATCTACATTTGTATATCTTCTGCCAGCATAGCATAGGTAAACCTCTTAAATTATGGCCAGAGCATGTAGAAGAGTAAAATTAATTCATTATATAAATGATTATATATAATTCATTATGTAGAATTGGTGAAGAAAGTGCTACAAAACATAAAAATATTCTAAATCTGAACAAAATTACACCAGGAACCATTGATTTTCGACACTCCCTAACTTTTGACGATCCGTTTTGCGTTTCAATATAACAATTTGCTTCTAAAGCGATGAAACATATCAAAATCATTGCTTTTGATACAATTTAGAAGGTAAGTTCGAAGAAAATAATTAAATGATGAGTACGTGAAAACAGGATGTCAAAAAAGTTGACAGACGAAAAATGTCAACATAAATTTGCAATATTCATTAGGTGACATTCCCCGTTAGATATCGATCTTACATCGCCTGACAGCCTCCTCGTAAGGAATATATGATAATTTGGATTCTTTTCCACCCATTGTGAGAGTTTAAAACGCATAAACCATGTTGAACATTGGATGTCAAACTGCTAGAAGTGTCAAAATTTTGAGATCGTCATCCATATTACATCACGCGATGTTGACACAAGTCTCGCGAGAGTCAATAATTAGGCCAAAAATAGTTTTTCCGCGCGGTTTTTTAAATGCCTATCTGGTTAATCGACTTGTTCCACGTATATTTGTTCCGAATAACAAAAGTTCCTTTGGAACAAATATTATAAACATTGTTATAATATTTCTTCATTTTGGAACAATTCCTATATAACATTTATTCCGTTAGGAACAAATACTATATAAATATTAAACAGTTATTTAATGCATATGAGGGCAAAAGACTAGAATATTTAGCCCAAGGTGTCAGAAATCAACAACTTGCCAACTGAAAGCATATCTCATGCAAGTACAGAGAAGTTGTTTTAATGATGAATTAAATTTTAAATGATAAATCGTTTCAAAACTGTACAAAGTTTTACCTAACATTCTTAAAATGTATTTGAATTTCTGAGTTTTAATGCTCTATAAACATAAATCACATGTGAAATCAAACTTTGAAGTCTAATTAACAAGAAATTGAACTTTAAAGTCCAAAATATGTAAAGATTATCACGATCATTAATTTTAAAACGAGCCGTGATCTTGCCTTGTTTTCCAAAATATTGCGGGTAAAGTTTTGTATTTCTCCGGGCAATAGTTCACCGACTTTTGTCCTGTATCCACAGGAATCAATCCTCCCATAAAAAATCGGGGCAATTATTACAAAATAGCGAAAACTAATGGAAAAATAATTTTATAACGATCATTTGGAACAAATATTATGAAGGAACATAGCACATGACAGACCAATTTCCAGATTCATTTTATGAATGAATTACCCCGATTGACCTGGGGTCAATCGGAGTACATTGCGTCACGTAACATTGTGAAGTCCAAAAATCTATATTGTGAGTCAACTTGAAATTTTCCGCCGGAAAATTCGCATGGAAACTCGTCTATAAACTGAAAAAAAATAATCCTTAAATTTTAAGGCTCTTGATAGGGGTAACTTGGAATCAAGTAATCATTATTTTTTGCACGTGGAATCGACCCTCCTCCCCCGATAATTAATTGCTAAAATAGGAAATTTCGGTACATTTTAAAAAATAAGATGGCCAATTAATCAAGACCTGAGGCCAGTCTGATAATCGAACTATCACTGAAGAATCACATGTGAAAAATCGTGACACCCTGTGATCAAGTAAAGGACATAATGATAACGTCTAAATATACGTCCATGTAATCACAAATAAGACTAATGATACCCTCTAAAAAACTGATCAAGACTGGGTTGCACTTAAATTCTAGATAACATTTTAAATCCATATAAAAAAAAACATAACCGAATTGATATATTACTAAAATTTAATTGTTAACCAATTGTAATTGACGCTAGCCCTCCGGAGGATCCTGGTCAAAGATGACACTAATCGTCACATGATCTACTAGATATATCTCAGTCTCGACTGTGTTCTTTAGCTCTGAGGGATATCTCGCTGATACTTTGGGTATAGTAGTGTTAGACTCGGGATCAAGATATGTGACGATCAGCTCTTGATATCGTCCTGATTTCTTGATATATATTCTCCTATTATTTCAGTTGATGTTCTGTAGTTCTTGCTGTTTGTAAGCATGGCTATCATGTCTATTTTTCCATGCAGACTTTTAAGATCTGTGAAAATTTTATCTCTTCCTTTTCTGTACTTTGGGCAGTTTAAGAGAAAATGTTCAGGTGTTTCCTCTGCCCCGCATTCGCAATATCGCGTGAGGGAACTGCCAATGTTGTGTTGATATTTATTGAACCTGCCATATCCTGTCCTTAGTTCAGACATGATCTTTCCTATCTGTATATTTGGAATATCCAGGTGGCAGGGATAACCAACATCTGGTATAAGCTCATGCAGTTCCCTTCCTTTTTCTGAGATAGAAATCTGTTTTTCCATTTTACTTTTGTTCACTTTTTCACAGCCCATTTTACACCTGATTTTGTTATGGCATTATATTGGTTGTTTAGAAATTCTGCCTCTTTCACAGCGGTTTCTGCTAGTTGGTCAGCTATCTCGTTCCCGGCTATATTAGCATGGCCTGGGATCCAAGATAGGATGGTGTTTACTCCAAACCTGCGAAGAATTCCAATATGGTCTCTGAGGACGCTTCCGAAAGTTACCCAGTTCATGATGGGAAAATTAAACGATATGTGAATTCAGTCACATTTGGAGTTCCTTTGTCACAAAGATCATTGATAAAATATGTGTTAAAAACTTACGTACCTGATTATTAAAAATAAATTAGGGTTCGAACAGGGTAAAGGGTAACCGGGGGAAATTAAAGGGACAGAAAAGGAGAAGAATTTGAAGAGAGGAGAAAGGGGCTAAAGAAAGGAGAAATGGACGGGAGAAAAGGGACAAGAAAGGTAGAAAGGTAAAAGGGACACGAAAGGGAGACTGGTAAATGAAATACAGAACATTGTTTAAAAACTAATAATATACATTTTTGCCACCAGTCCACGTTCCATGTGTCGCCCGTCCGTCACACGTACCCGTCCATCCGAAGTCCGCCTTGCTTTCCGTCGTCCGTTCGTCCGTTGTCCACCTATCGTGTGTATTTTTTTTAGGATTTCTGCAACTAATGGATCAGCTGTAACCAAACTTTTCACACTAGTCCTTGGGGTGTCCTATTTAAGAAAGATTTTTTCAGCTTCAAATCTTAGCTAAGATGACGGACAGCAGGGAAAACAGTTAAACATTGGACCCTTTTGGATAATACGACATTCTATCAAATTACTTAGCCAATTGGAACGGCAAGCTTGGCCACCAGACTCTTTGGTTGGTCCCCCGTAAAAGGGTGTCTTAAAGGTTCGCAATCCAAATATTTATGCCCACTAATGTGCAACACAGTTAAACATTTGAATTTTATCAATACAAATTCAGAGATCTTCACCTCCGAATCACTTGTGCAAATTGGAACCAAACTTTATCATAACAGTCTTTGGTTTTTGTATGCAATGTCTCCACTGTTCTGGTCTCTTCCACTGTCACAGTTAAATATAGTCTTTGACATGCTGAAGAGGGGGCCGATGGGTTTATTTCGTTCTCCGTGATCGGGGATTTCAATTCTC
>MJUU01057179.1:98104-131582 GCA_002080025.1 Modiolus philippinarum | reverse complement strand
AAAAAAATTAAAAGAAAAACTTAAAAAAAACTTTGAAAATATCTTCTTCAAAAAATTAAATTCTTTAACAAATGACAATAAACTCTACCTATACAGTAAAATTAAAAATAAATATGAAATTGATAAATATATTTTGGAAAGTACATTTGAAAACAGAAAAATATTATGTAAAATGAAAATAAGTGATCACTTTTTAGAAATAGAAAGAGGAAGATATAAAAACATAAAGAGAGAAAAAAGAATATGTAAATATTGCAATTTAAATAAAATAGAGGATGAGAATCATTTCTTTTTTGAGTGTTCAAACAATAAAAAATTACAACTTGAATTAAAACAAAAAATCTGTCATCATTACCCAGAAATTTTAAATATTGATAAATCTTTATTATTACAGAAAATACTATCTTTAACTATGCTTTCACAGTTTGTTGTTCATTTTATAAAAAAAGTCACTAGAACTGAGAAAAGTGGACTCTTAACTGTGTAGTTTATATATTCAAAATTTAAATATACTATATACCATTCTTTTTACATGTATGTTTTGTCTAATGTTATAGTTTTATAGTTTGTATATACTTTATGTCATATGTTTTGTTTATATGCCTTCAGCCCAGTTGGGCATAAATGTGCATTTATGAATAGGGCCTGTAAGTCTCGTACAATTTTGGAACTTCCGGGACCAAACATTGTACCCGGAAGTTACATTTTAAACAAAGATATATGACGTTTCAAACAAAAATTTGAACGTCATAATCCTCAGACGTCATGTTCTGGCGGGAAACGTTTTTGAATTGCCTGTTTATCGTGGATTCTCGTGAGTCACATGACGAGACTTACAGACCCTATAAAGGTTTATTAAATAAAATTTTGAAAATGATACCACCAAACATTAAAAATAACACTAATAATGCCATTTTGAAAACTTATTTTATTCAGAACTTCTTATACCAATACTATTTCCGTAAAAAGACATTTACAAACAGAACTTCCATTGATCTTTATTTATAAACAGACTTTTGATCACTTTTCAAAATAAAATACTGTCTGTGGTAGCATTTTTTGTTTGGATGAAGAACAATAAAAGCGTTGTTCCATTGCTCGATTTAATAATGTATTCTCATATGCATTTACTCCATATCCCTTAATATTGATTGTAAAATTACTAAGTTAAAAGAACATCATTTAAATATAGCGCAAAAGAATTTATCTCTTCTTTTTATATAAATTTGACTTCATTAAAATGCAGGAACAAATTGTACAGTAGCGATTTACAATTAATACTTATTGTTTACTGAAATGTCGTCCCATCAAAAAAGACAAATATATAGTTAGGGACCGACCATTTAACTAAAGGGGGTGCTATGGTTTTTTTTCTAAAAAAAAATAATCTGGAGCCGATTTTATGTGAAAAAAATATTTTGGCTGCCAAAATGATGAAAAAACATTTCTGACGGAGGCTTTCTGCCCCAAAAAAATAATGTTAATTTTGAAAAAAAAATATTTTGTTGATACACGTGAAAAAATAAATAAATTGTTTCGCGCGAATCGCGAAAAAAAATTCTGTCCAGAAAAAAACCATACCCCCCCTTTCAGGTTAAATGGTCGGTCCCTTAACAATCAAATTTAAAAAAAGGCAGGACGGTTACCTATAGCAAAAAAAATCCAGGATGACTATGCGGGTTAATCCAGGACAGGCTTGGAACAAAAATAAAAAGCCAGGATAGAAGTTACACACACAAAAAAATCCAGAATGAAAAATTTGACCATAGCCCCCTGAGTTTCTATAGATATGGTTTAATATACTACATATGTTTTGCACAAGTAACAGGCGAAAGCTACATTAATAAGCTAAGTTTATACAATTTACTTCTACGTGTAAATTATATTCTGTTGATACAACATTTTAATGTATTATTTTGATCATTTCCTCTACTGTCCAGTATTAGATAAAATTTTGAAAATGACACCATTAAAGTCCACAATTTTTTTATTTCAATCTTTAAGGTCATCAAATATAAAAAAGAACACTCATAACTTCTAGAAAATAAATTATTTCCTATAAATTGGTATCGACGGGCTTAATCTTATTACTTTAGAAAGACTATCTTTGTAAGTTCAAAATATCACTGTGTCTTTTTGCCTGCCGAACTTTGGTTCTTACGCCCATTTACGTATTTGGTATAAACCAGTAGTGATTCGGTATTTATTTGGAAAATTATGAAAAAGATGCTAAATATAATTTCAAAAACACGATACCATTATTTTTTTTTTATTTCGGAGAGCCTTTTGTTTATAAAATTTAAGAATTTTAAACTTTTGAGGGCATTAAACATAACTCACAATGTCTAGATTTTTGTATATATTGGCATCCACAAATGAATTTAGATCAATTCAAAATATTTAAACTCTTCATATTCACATCGGGTATCCCGATAAAGATGCCACGGAGCATTTTGCTCCGTGTGTATTGTGTCATGTTTTTTTTCCTTTGTTGTTATGATAAAATTTCACGGAGCAAACATGAGCTCCGTGTAATACTTATTTACCCTTAAGGGTCGATAGCATATGCATGTATACAATGTGTATGTTAATTCTAAAATCCATCCATCGTAGTCTGTTTCACTTCCCTTAGATAATGGAAATTATCTTCTGCTGGCTTTAAGGCCTTTAATATTGCAATTTCGGCACCGGATTTTGCATGGTTGTGTGAAAATATTGTACACTTCTGGAACCCCTTTTAATTTTATGATTTCCAATTCATATGCAAAGACAAAAATACTTTTTAAAAATGCTCCATGCTTTTAAAAAATAAATTAAAATCTTATTATGAAAATTTTTATTTAAATAAAATTCATAAACTTGAAGATAAAAATAAACTAAAATTATATAAATATATAAAACAGTCCATAGCCAAAGATTACTACTTGTCCTGTGCAAGATTTGAATATCGAAAAATTATTACAAAATTTAGAGTAAGTGATCACAATCTTTTAATTGAAAAAGGCAGATATTTAAAGATTCCTAGAGAAGAAAGATTATGTAAAAATTGTAACGTAATAGATGATGAAACACATTTTATATTAAATTGTTCCATTAATAGAACTCTAAGAATAGATTTTATCAGCTTCTTAAATAATGATATCAATTTTTGTGAATTAAATGAAAATGAAAAATTAGTTTATATCCTCAACCCATCCACCATAGAGCTTGTGAATAATTTAGGTTCCTTTCTGAAAAAGTCATTAGAACTGAGGGCAGGGGAATCATAATATCATTTGCTCATTGTTTATTATTTTATTGTTTTTATATTGTCACATACATGACTTTGTATATATGCTGCTGACCATGTATTTATTTTGAAGACACTGATTGATAAATATTGTAATTTAAGTAAAGGTAGATTATTTATGTGTTTTGTGGATTTTCGCAAAGCATTTGATAGTGTTATACATTCTGGGATGAAAATCAAATTGCTTAATATGAATGTTGGTACTCTTTTTTATAATATTATAGTTGATATGTACAGACAATCCACAGCAAGTATAAAGGTAGGAGATCTTCTCACAGACTCAATTAATATTAATCTTGGAGTACGACAAGGGGACAACTTAAGCCCCTCTTTGTTTAAAATTTTTATTAATGACTTTCCGTATTGTCTTGTTGAATGTAATGATACTGTTTCATTAAATTCTAAATATTTAAACTGCTTAATGTATGCTGATGACCTTGTCTTAATGTCTACATCAGCTGAAGGTCTTCAACAAAGAATAAACAAACTTGAAAAATATTGCGCTGATTGGTGCTTGAAAATCAACATTAAGAAAACCAAAATAGTCACATTCAACAAGGCTGGAAGGAAAATTGATTTCAAATTTACAGTTCAAGACAAAATAATTGATTGTGTATCATCTTACAAGTATTTAGGTACTCTCTTTTCTGCTTCAGGAAGTTTTAATGTTTCAAAAAATGAATTATACAATAAAGCACTAAAAGCATTTTATAAACTAAAAAATGATCTGCTGGGTGTAGGGCCCTCAGTTAAAACATGTATGCATCTTTTTGATCATACAATTAAGCCAATATTATTGTATAACTCTGAAGTTTGGGGAAGTTATAATGTTTCATTGAAAAAGTTACAGAATAACCAATTTGATCCAGACACATTTTTTAAAAGTCTTCAATGTGAGAAACTCCACCTGAAATTTTCTAAATGGGTACTAGGTGTACACAAAAAAAGTATGAATTTTTCAGTTTTATCAGAATTAGGTAGATTTCCACTGCATTTTGATATTTTAAAATCTTTAATTAATTATTGGTTTCGATTAGAAAATCTTGAAGAATTTCCACTGTTGAAAGATGCATATAATTGTAGTCAATTAATCCATAATGACAACAAATTATCATGGTATTCTATGGTAACAAAAATATTAGACTATTTGAAGATAAACAAAAACAGTAAAGATTTTGGAAAATATAAATTCAAAAATTATTTTAAAACAAATATTAAAGATAAATACACAAGTATGTGGTATGCATCTAAATTAAATCTTCAAGATGGAAAGTTACGAACATATTTTAAACTTAAACAACATCTTGGTTTTGAAAATTATTTATCTGAAATAAAGAATTTTGACTACAGAAGATCAATATGTAAACTACGTATTTCTTCACATAAATTAATGATTGAAGTAGGTCGCTATTCTAAAATTGAAAAAAATGAACGCTTTTGTAACAAATGCAACTCTGGTGAAATAGAAGATGAAGTCCATTTTTTAATAAATTGTAATAAATTTCACCATGATAGAAAAATATTATTTGATTTTATAGGAAGCGAAGTTCTTAACTTCAATCAACTTGACAAAGAACAAAAGTTTATTTATTTACTTATATCTGAAAATCAAAAAATACTTAATGCAGTTGGAAAATTTATCAATAATAATTTATAGTGTAATATTTGACACATTTTGATACATAATGTCATATATTATTATTTGTGCTGTCCATTGCTATCCAATCAATGTTTCTTTTTCTTTATATGTAAAACTCATGTAGCCCCCTGTGGGCCATTAATTTGATAAATAAAATATGTTCTATGTTCTATATGACAAATAAAGTTCTTGTATTCTTGTATTCTTATATACAGCAGTCATTAGAACTGAGGAAAGATGACCCTCATACTGTTTTAGTATCAGAATAATAATGTCTTACTTTTTCATTTTTGTTCATATTTGTTATCATTGTTTAAATGTATTGTTTAAATGTCTTTGCTATAACCCTAATGGGTTAAATAGTTTTCAATAAAGATAATTTAAAGGGATAATATTATCGAGAAGACTGATCCATTCTGAAATAGGTATTGGCAGGGATTAACTGAAGTCAGATGATAAACAAGTATAATTCTGATCCTTGATTTTCTTACAAAATATGATAAAGATTGGTGTAAAAGAATAAAGCTAAAATCGTAAGATTTCCATTATCTAAAAAAAGTGGGACAGACTTTAGATATATTTGATATTACTAATTTTTCGGATTTCGTTTCGTTTTAAGCATTTTAAACATTTTTTTTTAAATTGTGGATTTCCTATGTTTGGGTTCTAGTGCTGCTGATGAGGAATTAATTTCCTAAATGGCCATACATAAAATTATTGCAATTGGAGTTAACGTATGTGTTATGGTCTAATGATGATTTACTCCATATCCTTTCGTAAAATATACAAGACACAAACAATTTAACAATAAACCATATCTACATGTAGAACAATCAAAAACTAAGTTATGCATTAATGTTGAGCCCACTCTCCTCAGTACAATTGACTTTTGAATGAAAAGGACAGCAAGTTGCTTAAGACAATAATATGACAAGATATTTTCTAAAAATTTAGTTGTATTGCATGGTATATTTGTAATTTTGAAAAAAAAATCTTTTCTGAATGATAAAATATTGACTGTGGTAGTATATTACATTGGTGATTTCAAAGTTCTTTGCTACATTTTAACAAACCCAATCAATGGATACACTAATTTACTGAAACAAGCATTTTAAGATTCAAGCCATGGTTACTCAGGAAAAAGCACTTCCTTTTCTAATTTGATTTCTCTTTTGTATAATGGGTAAATGCACAACTTTCCCTTTCGTTTCCCGTTACATCTCTTTGATTTTAGAAGAATCAATAAAAAGCTATCAACCAATTATTTTATTCAGGAAAAAATATTAGTAGTTTTCAGTTTTCCATTAGATAATATTTTCTACAGGAAGAGACGTTTACCTGTCATAATACCGAGTTCCATGATGGTTCTGACATCGAGAAAAATCATAAACAGCCAGTGCTCTATCTTGAAAGCATGCACGTATCATGAATCTTTGTTTTGTGCTTTGAATTAATCAATTTTAAGAAAAAAAACTATCTAAAGTTTTCCTTCAATACATTAAGGGATTTAAGTTTTATGTTTTTATTAGCTCACCTGGCTATGCCAGGGCGAGCTTCTGTCATCATTTGGCGTCCGTCGTTACTTTTTCATTCAAAGACCTTCTCCTCTGAAGCCACTGGGCCAATTAGAACCAAACTTGGTCACAATAAATCTTGGGTAGTTTTCTTCAAGATTTATGATTGTTATGTTCATACCTAATCCAGAACGGTCGCAAATGGGGAGCAAAGTTTTAACATAGGATCCCATATGGGAATACATTCAAAGATCCTCTACTCTAGAACCACTGAGCGAATTGGAACAAAACTTGGTCACAAAAGTAATTGGGTGGTCTTCTTCAAAGTTTCTGATTTTTATGTTCGTACCTCATCAAAGATGACCGCCGGTGGGGAATAAAGTTTAACATATGTATCCTTTTTGAAATGAATTCAAAGATCTTCTCTGACACCGCTTGGCAAATGGGAACCAAACTTGGTCAAGTAGTTTGATGGTCCCCTTTAAAGTTTGTGATTTTTATGTTCATAGCTTATTCAAGATAGTCACAAGCAGGGAATATAGTTTAACATGTGGACCCTATTAGAATTGCATTTAAAGATCTTCTCCCATGAAACTACTTAAACAATTTTTACTTTAAATATGATATTCCTTGGGTGACCCTTTTATGTTTGTGAATTTTATATTCGTATTTCATTAAAGTTTGCTGCGAACTCGAAACACAGATCAACAAAGGATATAGTACTGCATAGGATCAAGGTGAGCCATACAGGTGCTTGAAAACCTATTGTTTTCATCATTAAGTTGTTTTGATTACAGACGTAACGTGGGATCACTCAGGATTCTTGTGTCGTCGGCACCACAAAATGTCTTTTTTGTTTCTGTCGGAATCAATGCAGGCTACCTTCCTGGGTCCTTATTTTCGAAGGTCTCCTGAGATCAATCCCAAGATATAACTTAGGGAAGGAAAATGGCAAATACATCCAACTCCCTCCATCGTAGTTGTGTCCTTAGCTATTTGATATTACTGATTATTCGTATCTCGTTTGGTTTATGTATTTTAATCACATTTCGAAATTAGGGATTTCCAATGTCCTGCTGCTGACGAGGAATTAATTTCCGAAATGGCCATTAAAATTATTGCAGTTTGAGTTAACAAAGGTGTTATGGTCTCGTGTTCATTAACCCCTTATCCTTTCGTAAAATATCTATTGGTGACCATCTGAAATTATTGCCTGTCTTTATATTTTGCTTTAACCCGTTAGGGTTTATTTGGGCAAATAAAGTTCATTTCTGTAATTGATCTAGGGGGCGAAGGACATTTTAGCGAAATTGAATTTGATTGTGGTGGACATTTTAGCGCCGGAGAGAAATGTGTACACTTTAGCGAATTAAATTTAAGTTACCTGTAAAATACTGATGGACATGTTAGCGAATAAGGTCTTGTTCAAAAGAACCATAATGAATTAAGAACAAGGGACCATTTTGATACAGCACCTGATTTCACGTCCCGGACAAATACCAAGTTAAAAATGGTTTAAATGTGTTGTGCTTATGATGTAATTGCCTTGATATTTTATTTTTACTTCATTTTGAATTTTAAATAATATTTTGAATTAGTGATTTATTTTAAAATTGTCATAATTTTGAATATACGTTTAAAATAGCCCTGCTAAAATTCTTTCTTCCACCTCCGATTTTGTCAACAGGAAGCAACACGCAAAGCATGGAGAACGGAGTAGGCATTGACAATACAGTTTCTGTCAACTTTTCGGATTTCACTAAGATGTCCTCATTTTTTCGCTAAAATGTCCTCCAAGGGATCTAGGTGACATTTCGTAAAGAAGAAAAAACACATAACACATGGTTTTATAAAAATATATTTTATAATGATGAAGAAATGGCATGATTGACAAAGATAATGATTTATTTACATTATTATTTTTTTGCATGTTTTATTTAAAATTGAAGGATTTCATATCCTGATAATCAAAAACAAAATTACAAACAATTAATAAACAAATTCTCTATTTACAAAACAGCACTGTTACAAGTCCTTAAAGTTAAATGTTTACAGAATTAAAATGGATAAAAATATAAGTAAAACGGGACTTAAAAATGACACAACTTTGGTTGAAGCTCCTCCATTTCTTTGGCGTAGTTTTCTAGAGAAACTTTCAATGCTACATGCATCCTTTGCCAAGACTTGCTGTAAGGTGGCATCTTTCTGACATGTTTTCGGAAGCAGACGACACTCGTACTCATTTTTAAGACCAACACTGGCAGGGGAACATTTTTTCGTCCAAGCCGACATATCACACTGAAGATGTTTAACTCGAATTCTGGAATATGCAAAAATAGATTAATGTCAAAAATTCCATACACACAAATTACAAGGTAAATGTACATATTAAAATGCATTGCCATTTCGTTACGAAGACTGTAGCATTACAATGGACATAATCGAAGAAAAATACAATGATCAGCTCCTCTTGAACTGACCCAAATGATGTATTGAAGGTCGGTTATATCACTAATTCATTTGCTTGCAAATGACAGTTTCACAGTGAAAACATGGTAATGTTCAGCATTCAAATTGTTCTCAATACGAGCAGAAAATTTTTGACACTGTTCTCAAAATGCATACGCGAGACCACAGAACACAGTCAAACACTGGACAAGTCTATTCTTATGATCATTTGGCCTTCTCATGCCACTCAACGTTAAAATAGTTAATTATGTATGCATAGATAAGTTTTGAAATAAAAAAAAATAGTTTTTTCATAATTTTGCTATTATAGTAAGGTTACGGAGATTCCTGTTTCCCCGGACAAGCCAATTGTTAAAGTATAGTAAGGTTACGGAGATTCCTGTTTCCCCGGACAAGCCAATTGTTAAAGCATCTCCATAATTTTTAATTTTTTTTTGTCTACATACTGTGCACTGGAATACTTACTGGCAATATTCTCTGAAGAAAACTGATTGATTCATTCCGGAATTGAGTTGTTTTGCTGCCAAATCTATCATACCAGACGACATAAGGTCCATACATGACTTAACGTCTGCTGTTGCCTCTTGGAAACATTGGAGTCCATCGATGTAAACTAAAATAATCATTTCATATTTATAACACTTAGTTAAGAAACGAAAAAAATTAATTGAAGAACTTTTGTAGGAAAAGGTCGAGGTTTTCTAATTTTTTAAAAGTTCATAGAAATTAACTGAAGAAACTTTATATGAAAAGGTCGAAGTTTTCTGAGATTTTAAAAGTTCATATTAGATTTAATTCATAATAAAGCTATAATTCTAAATAGAACCTCACAGTATCCTGTCTCTAATACAGAAAAACGGCAGTAAAATACCGAAGGAACAAAGGATTGGTAATTATGAAAATCGAAGTTTAAAGACATGGCTAAAACAAGAATACAGAAAAACAGGAAATGTTACGATTTTGGTCAAACTCAAAGTCCAGAGTAAGTAAAAACTAAAACTGGTGTTGCATCACTCATTAACAAAATTTTGTAAGGAAGATTAGCTACACTTTTGTAATGTAAAATTAAGATGTTTTTTTCTGATGAAATTATTTTAGTTACGAGAAGCAAAAGATTTCAACATTTTAACCCCTGTATCTACATAATTTTCCTTCATTTATTTTTCTTTTAATTTTTTAGGAAACTATTACCTTCTATATCATCACACAATACTTCAATACTGGCCTCCATAGAAGAATGATCGTATCTAGTACATCGGTGATATTGTTATACACCCACCTTCTATATCATCACACAGTACTCCAATACTGGCCTTCATAGAAGAATGATCGTATCTAGTACAGAGGTGATATTGTTATACACCTACCTTCTATATCATCACATAGTACTTCAATACTGGCTTCCATAGAAGAATGATCGTATCCAGTCAGGAGTAGATATTCAGCAGATCCAGGGCAGTTGTCCAAAACATTCCTCATACACTCAAACAACTTTCCACGCAGCCTACAATAAAAAATAATATTTAAAGATAAGTCTTTATAATTAAGATGTCCTACAGTGGAATAGATGTGTATTTTTTGATGATATTCATCACAGCCTTTTTTATATTTTAAACAATATATCAAAGACAGCAAAGATTTTTCATATTTTCGGAGGTATATATGTATATGTTAGAGTACAAATTGAAATCAAGTAGGATCCGTAATCCTCATAGTACAAATTGGAATTCTAGTTTCTACTGGGACAAATTAGAATTCTTATTGGATTTAATCCAGTACGAATTGGAATTCCAATTTCTACCAGGACAAATTAGAATTCTGATATATGTAGGATTCTGTAGGATTCTGGATCCTACTGGATTCCAATTTGTTATGTAACATATATATTTGACCTGTTGGCTCTCTCCTCATTAATAATCACCTTGAATTACATTCGAAAGGGTTTCTTATACAAGGTCTTAAAAATATAAGGCAAAGGAATAAGGCATTAAAAGTAAAAAAGCAGGTTTCTGAGAGTTGGTGTGTTTTGCCCATATATATGTTATAATGCACCTGAAATCAGTGTGTTTATGCATTGATTTTTTTTTGTTTAGTTTTGAAATATACAAAACTTTGAATGGCCATACCCACAAAACTTGGACGCAGCTGGGTTATCCTTTCCAATAATTGCTCCCTTGATTTCTGTTTCATTAGAAATAAACATGTCAGCTGTTAGTCCGATTTTACCATAACATCCTTGTAAATCTCGGTTTGCTGTCTGAACACAGGGTCTGGATGTTGGCAGATTTCCTATAAAAAGAAAGATTCTGTTTACCAAAACGACATTATTAGGGAGACATCCCATTGAACATTTTATAAAAACACAAAGTTTAGTTTATTTGAACAGATTTACAGATGTTAATCTGAATCCATTATTAGTAGAAGCTTATGAGCTAACCAAAATGTTAGACTCCGAAGGAATGTATACTTGGTTCACTTATGCTAAATAAATCTTGAATGAAAATAATCTAGATCAGCCTTTACAGACTGATTCGAAAAATAAACTGTTTAAGCTCCAAGCCAAAAGAAATGTTTATTCTTTTTATGAAAGTTTTTTCAGAAATAAGATTGAGGATACAAATGATGAAAGTAAACTCTTCCTATATAAACAAATAAAAAAGAATAGTGATAATGAATTTTATTTAAATTCACCAAATTTTATATTTAGAAAATATATAACAAAGCTTAGACTAAGCGATCATAACCTAGAAATAGAAAAAGGGAGACATTATAATATACCTAGGAATGAAAGATTATGCCCTACTTGTAAAATTTTAGGGGATGAATATCATTTCCTACTTAAGTGTAAAATAAATAAAAATTTGAGAGATGAATATCTACATAATATAATTAGAGATTATCCAGATTTTTGTAGTATTACAAACATAGATAAATTGATATATATTCTTAACCCATCAACACCATCTCAAGTAAATAATTAAGTTCTCTTCATAAAAAAAGTCATTAGAACTGAGGACAGGAGACTCTTGAAATGTTTACTTGAATTTATTGATGTATATTAATTGAATTGTTGAAGTTATTTTGTAGTTTTGTCACAAACTTATTTGAGTTTAATGACAATAAAGTATTTGTTTGTTGTAATTATTTTTACTCATTTAAAGAGTTCAAATTGGAAACGACACAACGTTTGATCATATGCATGAAACGGTAATATTATATATCTTTATTAGAAATGCATAATTGTACCCCTGAGGGTTGAAAGCATATATATAGATACAGACATAAAGACGAAATACAACATAAAAATAAAATATTCAAAATTTTACGATTCTATACGTATATTTAACAGTTCTTTTATATTGTTGATGGTGAACCATGCAATTATTAGTCGATGAATTGATAACTCCGATCAGCAATGATAAAAAATGTTCATATGGGTTTGAAATTACACTCATCGCATTGGAGAGAAACATAAATCGCTATTTAGCCATTCGTCATCACCTTTTTTGGCAACGATCCTTGATCAGCATAAAAAAAAACAACGAATAAGAAAGAAAGAAAAAAAAAACAATTTTTTGTACCAAAATACAGTAAAAGTAGTTTCTTTATTTAATCGATGCATCAATTATTTTGACATGCGGAGATCAATGAAAAAGTGATATAAGCTCAAAATTTACAATAAAATACTGTAATGCTAAAGTACTTCAAAGACATTAGTTAGTTTGACATATTAGTAGCTAAGTAAACCGACGGAATGATTAAAAAATTTTATTGAAAATAAATTCGATAATAATAATGGCTTTTGCGACTTTTGAAAATGTCTTCTCGGAGATACCAGGATATCAATAACGGGAAAACAATGTTATCGACAATTGGATAACAGATTTACCGACTATCGGAAAACAGCGATATCATGATATCAACATTGGGAAAAATCGATATCGACATTTTAAGAACAGAAATATTTTTGAAAACATATCATAACTGGACTCTCTGTTTCGCATTAGTCAGTGGGACAATTTAAAAAAGTACTGACGGGGACACATATTTTGACGGTAACAAAATACTTACTGTAAATTAGAACAAAGGAACAAGACGTTGTACACCTCAGTATTTCGAATCAGTGCCGAAATTCAAATTGCTGTAATCTTGAGAATCAAGACTACCGGAAGTTGATGCTGTGTCTTTTTTATGATTTTTTTTTGCCGTTTCTTAGATTCATTAAAGTTTAAGTATTTTGATTGTAAAACTGGTATTGCAATAGACAAGAGTTGTCAAGAGTTTAGGAGAGAGACTTTAGAGACTGATATGACAACTAACAGACACACTGAAACTAATTTAAACACCCCAAGTAGCCAGATTAGCAATGTGAAAACTGCTCAAAAGAGAGTCCGTTATTTGAGTAAACACCCCAAATCGTCAAGTCGATTGTTTGTAGACCTCACTGAAAAGCGCACTTGAGTAAAACGAGAACAATCATATGCGTATGCTGCGCATAACATTAAGAACGCCAAAAAGAGGAATGGTGTTGCTGGATATTCAGTAAATAAACAATTAAAGGATATGAAGTAAATGCAATTAAGACAAAGTCTGTACAAATACATGGTAAAACCAAGCAATATTGTTGTTCGTCTTGATCATGAGGCCTTCAACAATGAAGTCATAGTAAGTTCAAGACGTCCTGTAGCACCGGTTTGAGCCGAATTCATTGCTGGATGCCAGACAACGATATTTTCATGCTGTTTCAGTCATGGATGCGGGATACTAGTATTCAACCTTCCAAAGTGTTCTTGCTAACGCTGTATTCCGTTGCCCGACATCAGACTAATGAAGTACTATCACGACATTTAAACAACCATAGGGCACTCATCGAGTCAATTGCAAGAAAATAGTGAGATGTTGTTGGCACTATAAAAAGGTAAGAATAACATTTGGAAATAACAAAAAATCAGACATGATTTTGAACAAATATGAAATAATAGGAAGTACTTCCTAAAAATAGGAAATAGGAGGGTTAGCCCTGTGAAAACATCATTTTCCTGCTGGTTCTACAAAACTGAACAACTTTTGAATTTATTTTCTGTATCAAAAAAAAAATAGGAATTCCTATTTAAATAGGAAAATAATCATGTCTGAAAAAATAAAATGCCGAAATTTTGAAAGTATGATTGTGTATCGATATGAGAAATTCTCTCAACAAGTACACCATAGCTGAAATAACTAGAGAGCATGCACACATATCTCTTTGGGCTCATCAAACAGCTACCAGTATAGCTGCCTGGGCTTCTATCTTGTGTGAACAAATTATACTGTTAATACCTGGGTTAGTACGACCGTTAGTAGATACAGGCGTACCTGCACCGCACATGCTCTGTAGCGAAGACAATCTCCGCACAACTTGGTTTTCTGCGAAATTGAATTCTTGTTCGTCTGTACATGATCCGACACCTCGTTTACTCAGAGTGGCTGGAATGATACACTGAATTATCTGTGGACGTATACTAGAAAAAAAAGGAATAAGGTTAATTTTTAATTGTTAAATTATAGTTTTATTTTCAGTGTCCAGGAAAGGATTAAGAAGATGTTAACTTTTATCCTACGTAATTTCACTTTGTTTCATATTGGTATTATACTTTATGCTAAATGTTATACAATGGATCTATTAATATAGCTATATCCTACCCTCATATTAGAATATGATTTTTTTTATCACAGAACTTGTATAAAATAAACTTGCAATGTAGTATAGTTCAAAAACATTCAAGTAAACAGCAAAGTTGTCCTCTGTTCTAATGCAAGAACTTGTATTTATACCTAACTTTATATTATATATCCAAATTTGATTTAAACTTAAAAATGAATTTGGGTTTTAATTTGCATATTTAGATTTGTAGTTAAAATTAAAATCTAATCTTAAATGTAGTTAGTTAATATATTTAAATTTAAATAATTAAATGTATGTATTTGAATTTTAAATTTACTTAATTAATATATTCAAATTTAGATTGTCATAATCTACATTTAAATGATTTTTCTGTATTCTATTACAAACAAGTGAGATTTTGTTTTATCAAAATAGCATATTTTTTAACATTGTAAAAGGAATTAAAGGAATGAGATTTTTCAAAATATCGCAGGTCTTGACTTATTTTCTGTTCATCCTATGTCGGTGATCTGCAATTATAGCCCTTTTCAAAAAGTGTTGTTATCATTTCCTGGATTTGAACTCTCCTATCAAATGGAGATACAAACACTCTTCGCTTATCACTCGTACGGTTGGCTAACAAAACACAATTTAAACCCTGAATACATTTTGATTCTAATAAAATTGGTGCAGTGTCACAGTAAACAATGACATGGTAGTCTAAATATGAACAGTTCTATGTGTTCAGGATGAACAACTCTTGTCGCGTTAGGTTGATAACCAGAACTGTTTATTTGTATTTAAATGCCGAAACCGAAAGCGGACCAAATGATTTGTTGAAAAGGCCTATAAGCATGCGTCACTGAGTTGGATAAATATGAGTTGAAAAGGCTCCAACGTCTTTTACATAAAAATTGTCAAAGTTGGCGTTTCACTCTAACACTTAGAGTTTTGTCTGCTGAAAATTTATCTATGAGAATCTTTATAGTACTTGATATTTTATGTTGTCATACGAGTACTTACTTGCAAAGTGCACGCCTAAGATCCATAACATTAGCATTTGGTGGTAAAGGTGTGATCGTTCCATTCGAGATAACAGCATCTACTAGTTGTAACTGGTACCCTGCATTTTGAAAGCAGTTAGAACTAACGGTTATAACATCCATGACACACGAATCAGCTTGACGTAAAATAGTCCCTTGCAAATCATTTGGGTTACTGGTTCCTGGTTGACCAGGCGTTTGACCTGGTTGCACACCGGTTCTTCTTGGATTCAGTGGAAACGATGGTGGTCTGCGCCCTGGCTGTGTTGGTCGAATAGGCTGGCCTGGTTGTGGGGGTTGGGCATGCAATTTACTGACAAGTAGTGCACCTAAAAACATTTTATTAATTCTTCACAATATTTTTGTTTTTACAACATTTTGAAGTTAATCTTGTAGAAATTGATTTAAAAAAAGCAAATCACTTTAGTTTGAATGTATTCAAAATATAACAGTGATTTTAAGAAAACTATTTTGAGTCCACAGCGAAAATAGAATTACTTGTATCATTATAAATTTCTTAGAGCTCAAAAAGTAGCGTAAGTAATTATTACAATTAAATTTGATGATGTATAAGCTGACTAAGATTTGACCAAAACTAAATACATTGTATAATGTTCTCATCGAATGTAAAACGCTGCTACAAAAAAACAGACCCCAGACTACCATTGAAACAATTCATACACCCTAAATTTTCATGACCTTTGACAATTCTCATTTCCCCAAAAAATTATCCTGATATATAACAAAAGAACTTAATTGTTTAATGCTGTTGTTTCGGAGGGTCGGTTTCTTAATTACGATTATCAGGAGATAACTACACAGCTTTGACTCTATTAATCCGAGTGGAGCATTTGAAGTTTTAACAAAAACTTAAAAATTTGATAAAGAGTGTAGAGCAAATCGGTCTTCCTTGTCGCAGTACTTCACTTATGCAGAAAGAAAGAGATTGCATATTGATTTTTTATGTAGATCTATAAATTTTAAATATGTTATTTTTGTGATTATTTAAGTGTTTTTTAATTAAATCTACTGTCTCAGGTCCCATGGATTTCTCTAAAACTCAATTTTGGATGTTTAATTTGTTGCAAAATTTTCAAGCATTGTATTTGATGTAAAACTTATTATTTGAATGAAGCATATTTGGGAATGTAATTGTTAGCAGTCTGATTATATAAATGACTTTGTTAACAACAAGATCTTATATTTAAATGTAAATTCATCGGGTCTATTTAGTTAACCAATGTTTAGCTTCTGTAATAAACTGTAATAAAAGTTCTTGTTTTTTGTCTCTGGACTTTTAGTTACGAAATAAAGTACACTTTATTTCGAGGCTGTTCAATATATTTTTCAGCGTTCATTTATTAAAAAAAAACAAAAATTTATTTCAAATTTGGCATGGAATTCTAAATCAATACCTGTACAATTATTCGCATTTTGAAATTTTTAATAAAGATGTATTTTAAAAATTCTAATGGAGAACCATTTATTCTTTGAAACTTTCTCGTACTTTTTTTAAGGTTGCCTAAAATTCTTTTTTAAATTATTATTTTTTTTTCACCATCGTCTGTTTTGTTATTGCTTTTGTTTTAGGATTATTTGAAGATCATATTGATTTAAAGTCGTAAGTCATACAGTTTTATATGCACGCACCGACACTTATAGCAGTTATGAGTGAAAGCGGTATGACGAAAATAAAAAACAATAAAAATAAAATAAAATAATTTGTAAATGGTATAAAACTGGGTTCATATACAACATTTTTTTTTAATTTAATATGTGTAATATTTGATTTGATTGTCAAAAAGAAAATTAATATAAAATCTCTATCCAATTGATAATTTTGTTGCATTTGGTAACAGAGCTGTCTCTCGTTGCTTAAGTTAAAAAAAATCAAAAATGTTATCAAGTTTTGGAGGATTCAAACGTATTTAGGGGGTTAAGTGGTGTTTTTTATATTAAAGTATATAGATTATTTTATTACATTTGTATTAAAAGATTTCTACTATTGATTTTTAAAAATCAAAGTATCAGTTGTTTTATATTTAATGTAAAAACATAAAAAAAATAATATTAGAAACTATTACGCATTTTCTCAAATTAAAGATGAGCGTTTTTAATATTAAAAATCAATTTTTGTAATATCAAAAATTATTTTTTAAGTTTAAAATCAATTTCTTTATCTGAAAATGGGTTTTTAATATCACAAATAGGGAATCAATTCCCCCACGACTTGCCATGGTTGCAGAAATAATGATAAGAGTGATACGGTGGGTATCAAGTGGAATCTTATTTTGTAAAAATGCATATAAAATAATTTACAATATTTGCAATCGTACTCACATATAACAAAAAATATATAATCCATTTTATGGCCGGTGAATAAAAATTTACTCTTCCAACACCTAAACTCCAAAACGAACGAACACGAAATGAAATGACAAAATATCTAGACATGTAATTAATATATTTAAATGATTAAAGTATATGAGATTTGAAGAATCTTCTTATGATGATTAATTAAGTCTTTCTGTGTTGGTCATTTGTAAATTGATGTATCTTTTTATCCCGAGGATATCATATCATTAGTTAAAATTCTACTAATACATTGATTTTTTAAATAAACATGTCATGTAATTTTTACGATGCATATTTTACCATTGCCTACAGGGTGCAGTTTACACCCTTACATACTGAAAATTTTGTGTGAATCATGTCAAATTTGTAAAAACATATTATAACATGTTTGATTTCATTATCTTCAAATATTTCATATATATATATCTTAAATAAGCTCAATAGCCAAAATTTTCATGTTTTTCCCAAAAAGTTTTGAAAATGTATTACATTTTCAATAGAAAATTTTCGAAATTTTTCAAAATTTCTAGGTTTTCTAGTTTAATGTAAATTATGATATGCATACTACGACTGTCCTTATTTCAGACTGAATCATAAAAATAATTTATTTTCTCTTAAAAACTTTTTTAACTTACAAAATTTGCAAAGTATTTTTTTTACAAAAAGTTTAGCCAATTTTACTTTGCAATGCCCCAACATAATTTTTATTCAGTATTAGTATATGATTGTATTTTTATGATTAACATATCAGTTTTTGAATTTGGTTCCGGTGGAATGGTTTTGCGCAAAAAAATATCAGGTTCGACACCCTTTCCATGTACATTGTATTCATTTTGTATCGACCATCATTACATACCTTAATATTCCAATTAGGAACTAAAGCATACATAACTAGTACACAACATAAAAACAACAAACATGAATTCAAAATATTCAGACATTTATTGACGTTTAACCCTCTCTCCCCCGTTCTAATGACTGTTTTATAAAGGATACAACTGCTTTAATATCTTCAGGTGTATCAGGGTCTAGAAGCCTTTTTAATTGTATTTACTTCTAATATATAGCCAAAATCAAAGCTATTCTGTTTATTATTTTTTTTCGAAAACGAAGAAAAAGGTTATTTCTCAATTCTGTATTTAATGTACAATAAAGATAGAAATGACATTCATTATCATTTTTATTTTCACAATAATGACACAATCAATTTTCTCTTGGTATTTTCTTGTATCTGCCTATATCAATAAGGTTATGGTCACTAATTATAAATTTTGTTATTATTTTTCTGAATTAAAAAATCTGGTACCCTCTTTCATTTTATCCGAACTGCTATAATGTCTTAACCACTTCGCAATATACAGTTGCACTTTGTTATCGAGTATCGACAGATCGAGATCTCAGTTTTTAGAAAGGTTTATTCAACAAAAAGAAACATAGACTTTTAAAAGACGTATCAAGAGATATATCACACAGCTATACTACCAATTCTCACTTATAACAGAGATATATGGTACAGGGATTTGTAATAACTGAGGTAAGATGATTGGTAATAGTTGTGATATAAGGATTGGCATTAGCTGTGGTATGAGAATTGGTTATAGCTGTGATGGTTTTCATTAGCTGTGGTATGAGGATTGGTTGTAGCCGTGGTGTGAGTATTGGTTGTAGCCATGGTATGAGGATTGGTTGTAGCCGTGGTATGAAGGTTGGTTGTAGCCGTGGTATGGAATTGGTTGTAGCAGTGCTATGAGGATTGGTTATAGCTGTGATGGTTGTCATTAGCTGTGGTATGAGGATTGTTTGTAGCTGTGGTATGAGGATTGGTTAAAGCTGTGGTATGAGGATTGGTTATAGCTGTGATGGTTTTCATTAGCTGTGGTATGAGGCTTGATAATGTCTCTGGAAAGAGGATTGGTAATTTCCGTGGTGTGAGGATTAGTATTTGGTGTAACGATTGGCAATAACCGTGGTATTAGGATTGGTTGTAGCTGTGGTATGAGGATTGGTTGTAGATGTGGTATGAGGATTGGTTGTTGCTCTGGTATGAGGATTGGTACTAGAAATGGTAAAAGGATTGGTAATAGCCGTGGTATGAGGATTGGTCGTAGCCGTGGTATGAGGATTGGTTGTAGCCGTGGTATGAGGATTGGTTATAGCTGTGATGGTTGTCATTAGCTCTGGTATGAGAATTGGTTGTAGCTGTGATGGTTTTCATTAGCTGTGGTGAGGCTTGATAATGTCTGTGGAAAGAGGATTG
The DNA here is from genome assembly GCA_002080025.1 of Modiolus philippinarum. Classification (NCBI taxonomy): domain Eukaryota; kingdom Metazoa; phylum Mollusca; class Bivalvia; order Mytilida; family Modiolidae; genus Modiolus; species Modiolus philippinarum. The sequence continues at coordinate 111,372 of MJUU01057179.1, read as the reverse complement.
GTAATTTCCGTGGTGTGAGAATTAGTATTTGGTGTTACGATTGGCAATAACCGTGGTATTAGGATTGGTTGTAGCTGTGGTATGAGGATTGGTTGTAGTCGTGGTATGAGGATTGGTTGTAGCCGTGGTTTGAGGATTGGTTGTAGCCGTGGTATGGTATTTGGTTGTTGCCGTGGCATGAGGACTGGTTATAGCTGTGATGGTTGTCATTAGCTGTGGTATGAGGATTTGTTGTAGCTGTGTTATGAGGATTGGTTATAGCTGTGATGGTTTTCATTAGCTTTGGCTTGAGGCTTGATAATATCTGTGGAAAGAGGATATCCGTGGTATGAGGATTAGTATGTTGTGTAACGATTGGCAATAACCGTGGTATTAGGATTGGTTGTAGCTGTGGTATGAGGATTGGTTGTAGCTGTGGTATGAGGATTGGTTGTAGACGTGTTATGAGGATTGGTTGTTGCTGTGGCATGAGAATTGGTAAAAGCCGTGGTATGAGAATTGGTTGTAGCCGTGGTTTGAGAATTGGTTGTAGCCGTGGTATGAGGATTGGTTGTAGACGTGGTATGAGGATTGGTTGTAGCTGAGATATGAGGACTGGTTATAGCTATGATGGTTGTCATTAGTTGTGGTATGATTATTGGTTGTAGCTGTGGTATTAGGATTGGTTATAGCTGTGATGGTTTCATTAGCTGTGGTATGAGGCGTGATAATGTCTGTGGAAAGAGGATTGGTAATTTCCGTGGTATGAGAATTAGTATGTAGTGTAACGATTGGCAATAATCGTGGTATTAGGATTGGTTGTGGCTGTGGTATGAGGATTGGTTGTAGCTATGGTATGAGGATTGATTGTTGCTGTGGTATGAGGATTGGTACTAGCTGTGGTATGCGGATTGGTTGCAGCCGTGGTATGAGGATTGGCTGTAGCCGTGGTATGAGGATTGGTTGTAGCCGTGGTATGAAGATTGGTTATAGCTGTGATGGTTGTCATAAGCTGTGGTATGAGGATTGATTGTAGCTGTGGTATGAGGATTGGTTATAGCTGTGATGGTTTTAATTAGCTGTGGTATGGACTTGATAATGTCTTTGGAAAGAGGATTGGTAGTTTCCGTGGTTTGAGGATTAGTATGTGGTGTAACGATTGGCAATAACCTTGGTATAAGAATTGGTTGTAGCTGTGATATGAGGATTGGTTGTAGCTGTGGTATGAGGATTGGTTGTAAATGTGGTATGAGGATTGGTTATAGCTGTGATGGTTGTCATTAGCTGTGATATGGGGATTGGTTGTAGCTGTGATGGTTTTCATTAGCTGTGGTATAAGGCTTGATAATATCTGTGGAAAGAGATTGGTAATTTCCGTGGTATGAGGATAAGTATGTGGTGTAACGATTGGCAATAACCGTGGTATTAGGATTGGTTGTAGCTGTGGTATGAGGATTGGTTGTAGCTGTGGTATAAGGATTGGTAATAGCCGTGGTATGAGGATTGGTTGTAGCCGTGGGATGAGGATTGGTTGTAGCCGTGGTATGAGGATTGGTTGTACTCGTGGTATGAGGATTGTTTGTAGCCGTGGTATGGAATTGGTTGTAGCCGTAGTATGAGGATTGGATATAGCTGTGATGGTTGTCATTAGCTGTGGTATGAAGATTGATTGTAGCTGTGGTATGAGGATTGGTTATAGCTGAGGTGTGAGGCTTGATGTCTGTTGAGAGGATTGGTAATTTCCGTGGTATGAGGATTAGTATGTGGTGTAACGATTGGCTATAACCGTGGTATAAGAATTGGTTGTAGCTGTGGAATGAGGATTGGTTTTAGCTGTGGTATGAGGATTGGTACTAGCTGTGGTATAAGGATTGGTAATAGCCGTGGTATGAGGATTGGTTTTATCCGTGGTATGAGGATTGGTTGTATCCGTGGTATGAAGATTGGTTGTAGCCGTGGTATGAGGATTGGTTTCAGCTGTGGTATGAGGATTGGTTGTAGCTGTGGTATGATGATTGGTTGTAGCTGCGGTATGATGATTGGTTGTAGCCGTGTAATGAGGATTGGTTGTAGCCGTGGCATGATGATTGGTTTTAGCTGTGGTACGAGGATTGGTTGTAGCCGTGGCATGATGATTGGTTTTAGCTGTGGTATGAGGATTGGTTATAGCTGTGGTATGAGGATTGGTGATAGCTGTGGTATAAGGATTGGTTGTAGCCGTGGTATGAGGATTGGTTTTAGCTGTGGTATGAGGATTGGTTGTAGCCGTGGTATGAGGATTGGTTATAGCTGTGGTATGAGGATTGGTGATAGCTGTGGTATAAGGATTAGTTGTAGCCGTGGTATGAGGATTGGTTTTAGCTTTGGTATGAGGATTGGTTGTAGCTGTGGTATGGGGATGGGTTGTAGCTGTGGTATGAAGATTGGTTATGGCTGTGATTGTTGTCATTAGCTGTTGTATGAGGCTTGGTAATGTCTGAGGAAAGAGCATTGGTAATTTCCGTGCTGTGAGGATAAGTATGTGGTGTAACGATTGGTAATAGCCGTGGTATGAGGATTGGTATTAACTGTGGTATAATAATTTGCAATTTGCTGTTGTCAGAGGATTGATAATAGCTGTGGTGTGAGGATTGGTGATAGCTGTGGTATGAAGAATGGTAATAGTTGAAGTATGCGAGTAGGTAATAGCTGTGATATGACGATAGGTAGTAGCACTGGTATGATGATTGGAAATAGGTGTGGTGTGAGAATTGGTAATGGCCGTTGTTTAGGGTTGTTGTATGAGAATCGGAAATAGCGGTAATAGCCGTTGTTGAGGGGTTGGTAATATATGTGATGAGAATTAAGATATGAGGTTTCCAAAAGCTTTGGTCAGAGGATTGATAATAGCTGTGTGAAGATTTGCTATATCTGTGTTATTAGGATTGGTAACAGCTGTTGGTAGAGGATTGATAATAGATTTGATTTGATAGCTTATATACAATACCGATTTTAGTTAGTAAGAGCCGTGGTATGAAGATTGGTAATAGCTACGATTGGAAGGTCCACAAAGGTAGGTGAAAGTTGCGGCATATTTGTTTGTTATAGCTGTCATATGAGGATTGATAGTTGGTAAAACGTGTGGTATAAGGGTTGGTAATAGGTGTGGTATGAGGGTTGGTAATAGTTCTAGGTAGCCGATTTGTAATTGCTTGTGGTAAGAGACACCTCTAGTGCATTCGTCAGAAAAGTTGTACAAATTGGTCGACTCCTTTGCATCAGTCACAAGGATAGGACTCACTTTTAAGACTCAGGGATCATGTCATGAAGCATTGCCCCTTGGTGCCTTTTAAAGTTGAGTCTTATGTACAACTCACTCTTAGGTGGTATCCGTGGACAGGTTGACATTTGACCACCTCTTGTTTAAACACTATATATACATAATTTATGCAGATTTGTGTGTGCAGGTAATGAAGTTGGTAAAAAATGTATTCTACAATTGTTATGTATTAATTTAGATAATCATGAGGAACCTTGGTCAGATATATCTCCCTGTACCAAGTAAGTTTTGTATGTTTCAAAGTGGAGAAAACTTAATTAGCATAATAGTCACTTTGGATATTTAGATAAAAATTATCTCCACTTTAACTATATATAACTAACTTGTTACAGGGCGATAACTGACCGGTGTCTTCTAGCTATTCCAACATTTTAAAATTACATATTCTAGGTATTCCAACATGCAGAGAACAATACATGTTGTTATAGTATATGTTTTTACAATAATTAGTGGTTAATTAATTTACAGGTAAACCTACCTGACAAAAAAAAATGATGCTAATATTTTTTTCGGTGCATTTCATTTGCGCAAATTGGACTTTCATTTGCACGAAAATAATCTTTCAATTGCACGAGAAAACACATATCACCGGGACGAGTTTTTACCTATAATTTACCTGTTATTAACCTGTGATTTTATTGCATGGAACCTCTTCCGTCAGCCAGAAAGTATTGATAGACATTTATTCAACTGTTCAAGGGATATCATGAAATAAATGAATATCAATATCGTCTGTTTCCCCTGCCCAAGTAGGGTTTGGGCAGGATTTACTATTTTGTTCCACCTGACAAAAGTTCCGTTGTGTCAAACGTTATAAACATTTGCATAAAATTACTTCCTTTGGGAACAAATATTATATGCAATTTATTTCGTCAGAAACAAATATTATATTTGTTCCGGTTGAGAAATATTATGTTTTACTCTTATGATGCACGGTTATTATCAATTCATTTCACGGATAGTTATTTGTGTTACACAACGAGACTTTGATATGAAGTTGTTGAATCGCTTTTACAGGAATTTCATTGGTCGGGTGCCAAGTAATAACACAACACGCGTGATGTGCTATTACTTTTTCGACGTTTCTATTGGACAACTTTGAAATCTCGATTGCCGTAACCTACTAACGATGTTGTTACTTGATCAAAAACAGCAGTTCGGCACTAAATACTCACTGCATTTATTTATGAAAATCATAAGAGAAAAAGTTTTAACAACTCGAAAGAATTGTATATCGCTGGATATCAACTCTCGTTATGTAATTTTTTAAAAAATAAAATAGATTTACTTCAAAATATTTGGCTATTTTCCCTTGAATATTACAGGTAAAAAAAACTCGCGCAGTTGTTAAGCTACTTTGCTCGCGCAGTTGAAAGGTATCTTAATCCCCTAATTCGCGCAATTGAAATGCGGTCATTTTTTTCTATTTATGGTGGGTTTCCTGGCTCTTTAACGTATTATATCTGCAATTCTTCAATGAACATACCAACACATATAACAAGTAATTCTAAACTCCTGTCTTTTATTTGCCAATCAACTAATCAAGATTCTATAGAAATTCTATTGTATACCAATTTGTACTGCCTGAAGGGGTTTACCTTGATACTCCAGTAATGACAAATTGGTATACAAAAGAATTCTATAGAATCTTGATTGGTTGATTGACAAAGAAAAGATAGGAGTTTTGAAGGAGTTTTTATAGGTGTTACTTGAGGAATATTGGTATGTTCATTGAAGAATTGCAAATATAATGCCTTATTGAGTCAGGAAATCCGCCATAAAATAATAGTGAATTTTATACTTCTGAAGTTTTGAAAATGGTGCATTTATTTACTATGGAGTTACCTTAAGCGATTTCTACTTTTTAATAACTCGATGTTTTCAACAAAAATTAAACTTTTAAGTTTTGAAAAACACTAATGAAAAGACACTAATATGCATGAACGTTTTACATGTGATAATATCATAAATTCAAAAATTAGGTAACTTTAAGTACAGAAACTGAGCCTGAATCACTCATCTGACAAAAATGCTTCAAAGCAGGTACTTTTCCCATCAGGTCCAATGTTAAACTATGTCAAAGGTTGACAGACATGTTTTTTGTCGTAACCAGACTGAAATGAGCGTTCTTTGAGAAAAATCCTTCTGTCATCACTGAATTTTGTTACAAAGAACTTAAATTTTCTTAGATTCACACCGGGTGATTAAAATGGTGTATGCCCATAACTTTCAATGTTAAACTAGGTTTTGTGCAGGCGGTCGTGTCTTTTTTCCGGATCAATCAAAGGAACAATTATTGTAAAAGACATACCATACAACATTCCTGTAAAGTTTGGTTGACTTTGCTTCAGTAGTTTCAGAGTAGTTGATGAAAAAAATGAGATGGACGGACGAAGGGCGCTAAGTGATGGCAAAAGCTCAAACTGATCCTTGTGGGTCAGTTGAGCTAAAAATGACAGAAAATACCAACATTCTAAGAAATGTTGTAGGGAACCCCTGAAGTTTCGGCTCAGAAATATATCGTAACATTTAAGATACATTTTGAAATTAAGAAATGTATAAATATCCAATGTAGAAAGTATATCAAATACATACGATCTCAGATATACATGTAAAATGAAAGATGCATTTTGAAAATAAACTTACAAAATGCTCCATATGGCAAATATATGCAAAGCTCTAACTCAACTAAAGCTTTCTCTTCGCTCCAGAAAAACACCTTTTCATCAGGAATCCTTGGTTTTCCTGTTAATCCTCTTGGGTTTCTGAACCAAACTTTAACTACATGTAACAAGAAAAGCCAGACTTTGCAGACAGGAAATCAGAGGTTTTTACCATGTATTTGTGGAGACTTTGTCTCATGTGCATTTACTCCATATCTCTTCATTGCTTGTTTCATGGGAAATTAGGGTTTCCTTGACACCTATCTTTGCTAGAATTGACCGAATTGTTTGCTTGAAAACAAGACTTCAAGACACGAAACTGACAATGCCCAGTATGTTCATGCAGATTTCCTTTCTTAACATTGAAATGATCTCTGTTTACTTTTAATTTAAGACTCTAAATTGATATAACTTTAATTTGTGAAATATGAATTGCTCAAGCTGCGCCAAGAGCGCATGATACGCCCGTCCCCACTTTAAAGCAAACTGATTAAATGATTCTTGAAATTAAAAACTCCATATGAACAAACATGACAAGGGACTTCTGAAATGTATAAATTATTTCATCTGATGTTAAACAGTCAAAAATGTATATTGTTTTAGGGGTAGTGATGTCTTAAAATAAAAGAATATCGATATGTAGACAGAAATTGCAATTTCATACTTTTTTGAAATAATCAAAGTACTATAACTCTGGAAAGAAAAATCCATCGACAAAATTAAACGATAGGGAGCTTCCTCTCGTCATACCCACAAATCCTGCAAAGTTTCAAGAAAAATTATCAAAGTGTTCTCTAGTTAGAGTACGACATGTAGACGAAAATTGCAATTTCAAGCTTTTTTTGAAATAATCAAAGTCCTATAACTCTGTAACGAAAAATCCAACGACAAAATAATATGATAGGAAGCTTCCTCTTGTCATACCCAACAATCCTGCAAAGTTTCAAGAAAAATGATCAAAGCATTCTCTAGTTAGAGTATGACACGAAAATTGCAATTTCAAGCTTTTTTGAAATAATCAAAGTCCTATAACTCTGTAACGAAAAATCCAACAACAAAGTAAAATAATAGGGAGCTTCCTCTTGTCATACCCAACAATCCTGCAAAGTTTCAAGAAAAATGATCTAAGCATTCTCTAGTTAGAGTACGACATGTGGACGAAAATTGCAATTTTAAGCTTTTTTCAAATAATCAAAGTCCCATAACTCTGGAACGAAAAATCCGACGACAAAATAAAACAATAGGGAGCTTTCTTCCGTCATACCCAACAATCCTGCAAAGTTTCAAGAAAAATGTTTAGAGCGTTCTCTAGTTAGAGTACGACGTGTGGACGGACGGACACCGGTATACCATAGAGTACGACATGTGGACGAAAATTGTAATTTCAAGCTTTTTTGAAATAATCAAAGTCCTATAACTCTGTAACGAAAAATCCAACGACAATATAAAATGATAGGGAGCTTCCTCTTGTCATACCCAACAATCCTGCAAAGTTTCAGGAAAAATGATAAAGCATTCTCTAGTTAAGAGAATGACATGTGGACGAAAATTGCAATTTCAAGCTTTTTTGAAATAATCAAAGTCCTATAACTCTGTAACGAAAAATCCAACAACAAAATAAAATAATAGGGAGCTTCCTCTTGTCATACCCAACAATCCTGCAAAGTTTCAAGAAAAATGATCAAAGCATTCTCTAGTTAGAGTACGACATGTGGACGAAAATTGCAATTTTAAGCTTTTTTCAAATAATCAAAGTCCCATAACTCTGGAACGAAAAATCCGATGACAATATAAAACGATAGGGAGCTTTCTTCCGTCATACCCAACAAATCTGCAAAGTTTCAAGAAAAATGTTCAGAGCGTTCTCTAGTTAGAGTACGACGTGTGGACGGACGGACGGACGACACCAGTATACCACAATATACCGTCAAAGACGGGCGTATAATAGAATAAATAAAATTCAGCAATCTGGTATCTTTTGGGTGCTAATAAAGTTAGTTCTCCAATGTTAAACTTATATAGTTATGTTTGAAAATAAAAAATGCATATTTGATTTTTTTTTAGTTTTCAGTTTGTTTACCGGTAATTAACTCCATTAATTAAACAATGTTTTCCAAGCTAATCCAATGTTTGCCAAATGTTTACACAATAATTCAACCTACTCCAACATGAATTTCTTAAAATTTTACCCTAAATTTCAAAATGTTGGAATAGATGGAATGAACCAACTGACCGAGGTTTCTCATTGAAAAGTGTTGTATTGCTTTGCCATTCCTCATATAGTATTTGTCTTTGTCTATCCAGATGAACTTGAAATTAATGAATTACCTTATACATCATTATCAACATCATACCTGGACTTGTACCAATAACTCTGCATGGCTGTTAGCTAATTATCCCCGCACTTTCGAAGAAAGTTCGGGGATAATGTTATACCCTCCGTCTGTCCGTCCGTCCGTCCGTCTGTCCGTCCGTCACACTTTTCTTGTGACACAAACTCCTCCTACATTTATGGATTTAGGGATTTAATTTTGTTATAGAATTGTTGCATATAGTCTGTAGATGCGCAATAAGCTATCAGATTTTGATATTGGTCTTGGTGCAAACAAGAGGCCCCATGATGTCAATTTTAACAAAGACCAAATGATGTGGATTAGACACATGTGGCATGTGACGCAAACTTCTCCTACATTTTTGGATTTAGGGATCAAATCTTTATGCAGAATTGTTGCATATAGTCTATAGATTTGCAATAAGCTTTTGGAATTTGACAAATCAAGTCACATAACTCTTCCAATAAAGATCAATTTTTGCCAAAAAGTATTCAAAGACAGTCATATCCAATTGCTCCACAGAGTTTCATGTGAACTAAGGAAAGGGTTGTGTATTTAGAGTGTAACATGTGAAAAATACAGATGGACAGACATAGGGACAAACACTTGGACTCTGTTATATCATTATACTTCTGTCACTTGACAAGATGGTGCATTATATAATGACTCAAAATTTTTCATGAAAAGTTTCAGTTTCAAGGGTCCTACATCCAGAACCCCTTGGACTTCTGAACCCAAAATCAAACTTGGGCCGAGTTTTGTTGTAAACAACTTGCATACCATGTTTGAAGAAAGTTTGTTATTTCATTCAAAAGATCTCAGTCAGAAACTCTAATAATCACAAATTTCAATGTTTCAAGAGGCATAACTCCAAACGCCTTGGACCTCTGAGCCTGAAATTTAACTTGGTTCAAGTTTTGTAGTAAACAATTTACACACCAAGTTTGAAGACCATTTGCTATTGCTTCCAAACATTATCAGTTGGGAACCTTCAGAGAACAGTGGTATAAGTTGACAGACATACTGACGGACAGATTGATGGATACAAGACTCAGAATATCCCATAAAACTTGCCAATACATGTGGTAGGGTTTAAAAAAAATAAGATAATATATGTGAATTCTATTTTGCTGTTACAAACAAACAATGCAAACAATATCCAAATATTTATTTGATAAAAATTGATGCCTTATTTTTCAAAATTTTAACAAAACAAAATCTCTGGTAATAACAGAAAACTATCAATTACCATCAACAGCAATGGACATCTTAATCTTTCACAATCAATGTTGTTTTTAAAGTCTTCCAATTGACAGCTGTTTGTATTAGTTTTTTTTCTATACCATATAGCATGAAATTTTTGTGAGGTTCCAATTTTACCATATTTGCAAGGTATGTAAAAGCATGAAAATGAAACCTGGCAAAATTAGGGTCAGAATATCTCTATATTGTACAAACATTCTAAAATTCCATTCCTGAAAATTGATGACACCTTAGAACTAATACTCCATTTGGAGCACAAATCATAAATTGCAACAAGAGGCTCTCAAGAGCCTGTATCGCTCACCTGGACCATGGCCAATACATAACTTCAAATCAACTTATATGTTAAAGGGTCTCATTTTCAAACTATGTAACTAAATATATTATACGATCCAACTTTAATTAAATTAAACTATTTTCCCTATTGCATGCCATCTTGGATAAGGGATGGATCTGCAGGACACAATTTTAAAGAAAATTAAGTATTGTGCCAAAGTTTATTTCCAACTGGCCAAATGGTTTTAAAGAAGAAGATCTTTGAATGTACTCCTATATTAAACTTTGTTTCCCATTGGTAGCCAATTTGCATCATAAGGTGCAGACTTTGAAGGACATCTGTTTTTGAAGGGGACCATCTAAGATACATTAATGTGACTAGNCTTTGACCATAGCTAACTTTGTACTTAGTATATAATCAATAAATTTTTGTCATTACCATTATACAGATAATATGATTATGGCATAATATAGATATATAGGTACAATTTCTTTAGGTTGTTCCAAAAGTCTATTTTGTCTGAAAGCTATTATTCTGAAGGGTCACAGGTCCCAAAGGTTCATTGTTTGTTATTGCAACATTGGAATTTAAACAAAAAATCAATTGCAAATTGAACCTTGGGACAAATTGGACTTTCAGAACATGAAGGGCCATATAAGCACAATATTTATTTTTGTTGTAAAATTGTCATTAACATGATTAAAATAATATATCACAGCTAGACCATGTATAACATACAATTAAAATGCACAATAATCTGTTCATTATATAACAATAAAAATCTGTTCCTTATTTCTTATCCTTTTTACTTTTCTGTGTTTTTTCTCTGGCATTTGACAAGTCATATTTGTACATATCTTTTTTGGCGGCAGATTCACGTTTTCTAACAGTTTTCATAACACGAGATCGTAATTCTCCTCTTGTCATAGGTCTGGCTTCATCGTCACTACCATCGCTACCATCACTTTCATATTCATCCCTGAAAAGAATAATTGCCTTTTATAAGATATCATAAATATCAAATTACTGTGGATGTACTTTTTTTCCTGGACATCAATTTTTGTGGTTTTCATAAATATCATCATTTCATGGGTACTCAAATTCGTGGTTTCAAATTCTATCCATTAAAACTCTAGGGAAAAACTGCATTTTTTTACCTTAATTTCTTAGTTTAAGTGAACCACAAAATCCACAAAAATTGAAACCCCACGAACAATAGTATTTCACAGTATTTATAAGATAAATCATATATTTTTTTATAGATATAGTATCAGTGCTGTTCTAATGAGGTTTCAGTATAAGAAGACTTAGTGCTGTGATAAATAGTTTCAATAATGTCCCTAATTAAGCATCAAAAGAATCACTTATGAAGTTTCAGCATCATCACTAATGAAGACTCCTAGTCACAGCAAATTAGTTTCAACAGTATCCCAAATGAGCTTCAAGTGAGTGGTGAATTAAGTTTCATGTTGTTATTAATGCAGTTTTAATGCTGTCCCTATTAAAGTTTTAGTGTTGTCTCTATTGAAACATTAGTGTTGTATTTAAAGAGGTTTAAGTTTTGTCTCTTAATAAAGTTTCAGTGTTGTTGCTTATGAAATTTCAGTGTAATCCTTAATGAAGTTTCAGCTCATCGACAAACGAAGTTTCAACACTGTCCCTAGTGAAGTTACAAAGTTGCCATTAATTAAGTATTTATTATGTCTTTTATGAAGTTTCTGTGTGTCAATGTTGAAGTTTTAATTTTTACCTATACAAAGTCCATTGTCTGATTTGTATTGAAGCTTCATTGTTTGCTTTAATGTTTGCAGTGAACATAATATCATTCTGCTTTGTACAAAAGTCGACATTATTTTCAGGACTGGTATATACATATTACTTACTGTACACCTGGTGGTATTATAGGTGGGAACTGTGTTGGTGGTGCAGGACCCTGGCCCAATAAACCAACAGGTTTTTCTTGTCGACCATCTTGGTCCTAAAACAAAAATAAGTATAGTAAATTAGCTGAAAGTCATTTTAAATGAATAGGAAAACAATTTTTTTAGCCTAAACAGAGAGTATATATACAACGAAAGACAACACAGATCAAATTACAGTAGTGTGAAAGGTGTCAAGTTATAACAGATCCTTTAATAAATTCTTATCTAAGCCGAGTTTGACTTCGTCGCAACTTGGCTAAAAATACTAAAGTTACTCTTAGTTTCTGCAGATGCACATTTTAAAACTTACGTCTCATCAGTGCAGATCAAATCAAAACATTTGGAAATCCATGTACCAAAATATGAGTTAAAACTGATAGAGAACAAATTACCAAGAGGATATAAAGAGAAGCCAAATTCATCTCAGGACAGAGCTATGCAAGTTTCCAAACCAAATCAGTTGGACTTAAATGTATGTGAATATTTATTCTGCAAGATTTAAGACTATATATCTACCTTGGACTCTAAATATGCCTGTATTGCTAACAGTTCATTTGTTCTTTGTTCAACAATACCCAAATACTGTATCATGTTGCCATCGGTTACACCCGCTGCAGCACCTAACATGTCATCTATAGCTGATCTGTCACAATTTATTTTGTTGAATAACGAATCAATACCTACAAAAAAATAACACTCAAGTTAGCTAAAGCCAAATATAAAATAATGTTAATTAAAAACTACAGGGTGATGTGCCCCCATGTAAGGTATTTGTGTCTGTAAGACAAATATGATGTCCTCGTTAAACACATGGATTTTTATTCATATGGACAGACAAATGGACAATTTGAATGAACAAGGGTAAAACAATATGACGCCAAACTTTTTGGTTGCTGGCAAATACAACTAGACAAATGTGAGCAAAGCTCTCTAAAATACATACCAACCGCTCCCCTTTTTGATTCTAGAAATAAAAAAATCCAGAAAAATGAAAAATCATATCATATCAATTTTTTAAATAGATGGTGAACAATGGCATTACATACTGAACATTCTGTGAAAGTTTTATAGAATTCTACTGAGTGGTCTAGGCGGAGTTGTCTCCAAAGTGTGTACCATTATGGTGGACGGACAAACGAACGAACTGACATCATGATCACTATATACCGCCCCTTAAAGCAGGGGGTATAATAATGAAGAATCCATACAGCAGTAGTAGTCAATGAAGCTGAAGCCCACATTTTGTGTCAGATTAACATGTATCCATTTACAAGTATCTAATGACTGATTCTTGTGGCCTAGCTTGCTTGCAAAAATTGGATATAGATGTAAATTTCCAGTCCAAACAGAAATCATCAATCTTTCCTTCCCTCATCCTAGAAGAATTTGGGCATCTAATATGAAAATTTCTGACTGATTTTGAATTTAAGTTGAGTTGTGTTCAAATATGTATGATGTGAACTTTCTGCGTGTTTTTTATATAGTATTCATGCTGCTCTGGTATAGCTCTCT